>JBBPDE010036531.1:0-10184 GCA_037974605.1 Nannopetersius ansorgii
TCGTCTCGTTCTCGTGAACCCAGTCTCGTGTCTCGTCTCGTCTCGTCTCGTGGGAAAAGCGTCTCGTCACACCCCTAGCAGATATCATTGGACATTCCATGGCACAGCAATGATATTGACATAGAACCTGGTCCACTTTGCAGATGTAAAGTTCTTGATGGTAGTTTTTAATCATGGAGGTTTTTTAGATGTCCATAAGCACTTATGTCTTTGATCCGCATGCACAAACGTTCCACTACCATGTCAGTGTCATTGCTGTCCTGAGATTGATCCACCATGTAAGTCATACCTTTTCACTGGTGGTCCTGAACATTGATGAATGTGGGGCTGACAAATGATGCAGGAAAAGAGATGGAGTACACTCTGTAGTACAAAGTGCATTTTTATGGTCAGTGGAACTCTATGTATGTATATAGTGTGTGTTTATATAAAATATATATGCATAAGTGTTTGTGTGTCCATTGCAATTACAATTGTGCAATTATAATATCCAAATTAGTATTATGATATTACAAAGCATGCATTGTGTTTGTGTGTTGGAGTGACTGATGTGATGCATGTCTTCTGCAGGACTCTCCTGGAAGGACACTCAGTGTTCAGAGTGCCAGAAGTTATTGATGAGCTCACAACCAGTCGTGTGATCACTATGGAGCTAGTTAGTGGAGTCCCACTTGACCTCTGCGTAGATTTGGATCAGGAGACCAGAAATAAAGTGAGTGAGCAAACAGTATCTGTCCGTGAGGAGGTCTTAAAAAGGTCCATGTAGAAAACCAGAAATCCTGATTCTGGGCAGTGTTAACTTGTAGGGGAAATGTCCCATTATCCTTCTGATCAGAGGTTTAGCATCACTTGCCATATTACTTATTGCTACTATTGTACTCAAATAACTTGTAATATGTAAGATGATTTGTTCAGTACAGCAATCTCCGCTTTTCGTGGGGGTTACGTTCCAAGAGCACTTGCGTATAGTGAAAAACTGTGTTGTGTTTTGGTAAAAAAAAAAATGCTTAATTTTTTTTATAGTGTAAACCCTAAATATGCTGCTGGACTGGTGGCGGTAATACAGTTCGGTTCTCAGAAAAAGAAGACTGAATCCGCGAATGCTGATCTGCGTAAAACTGAGGGATCACTGTATTTCAAGTTTTTTGAGAACTAGATGTAGTTTTGTGTCGTTTGTAATCAAAACAGAATTTGCTGTATTAATTTGTCTAATATTCACCCTCTGAATTGCTCTGCAGTTATATTTTGTGAATTAATTTGTATTTCTTTTTTTGCAGATCAGCTACAGTATCTTACAGTTGTGTCTCCGAGAACTCTTTGAATTTCGCTTCATGCAAACAGACCCCAACTGGTCCAACTTCTTCTACAATGATGAGGAGAAGAAGGTGAGGAGGGCTCCTGAAACTATATTCCACTGGGGTATTTTTTTTGTTATTGGTACATGATATAACTTAAAAATCCAATAGTCTTTTTTATTGCATATGATAAATTGGTTTTGATACAACGGCAACAATATTTTCAGAAAAAATATTTCAGCAACATATTTGCTCTCTTTTGCTTTGATGGTGTAGTGACTCATAGCATGTAGCTCTTGTTAATGTAGTGTTTCACCAATCATTTGCTTTAAGAGACATTAAATGTAATCAAACTGTTTCTTATCTTGTCGACAGATATACCTGTTGGACTTTGGAGCTTGCCGAGAATACCCAGAGTCCTTCACTGACGACTATATAGAGGTACAGCAAACAGAAAGCTGCTAAGATTCTCACACTAATGGTGCGGTAAAATAAGTTTAATACTTTTGTGTAGATATTTGAAACTAAAGACATCCAGTTTTAAAATGTATGTGTAATGAATTCACACCATAGCTGCACTTACATAGTCTGCATTGGCTGTCTGCACATCTGTATATGCACATCTGTGCAATGGTTTTAAAAGAATAGTTTAGCAGCAATTAAATTTTATATAATTTCTCACTAATCTCAGGTGTAGTTGATGTGCTAATTTGACTTGGAGAATAGCGCCTAAATAGATTTACAGTTTTGTGAGTAAATGTACTATTAATTCCAACACAGGTAATACATGCAGTTGTCTTACAGTATAGTCAATCACTCTTTTGGCACAAGATCATATAACCTACCTCATATTGCATTTGTTAATAACTGTCACAGTGTATTTGTGTGAGGTGCTTACGAAAGGAACATCAATAAAATCCTTTTATTTTCCTTATGTTGGTGTCTTGAATAATGTTCCTTCATTAATGCTGTACATTGGTAAATCCACTAGGTGGTGCATGCAGCCTCAGTTGGGGATCGAGCTACAGTTCTGCAGAAATCCAAAGATCTGAAGTTCCTCACAGGCTTTGAAACGAAGGTAATTTTCTTATTTTTTCCATCATACCCCATGTGATGTAATGCCACACTGCCACCCCTTCCCCAAGGCCACCTTTATTCCCAGAAGAACCTTTTTTTGTAAATGAGATGTGACTGTGAAGAACCTTTTAAAGTCATCAAAATGGTTCGTTTAAAAAAACTTTTAAAAAGCAATAAATAAATAATTCTAATAAGAACCACACCTTCAAAAAGTCAACTCGGACTTAGAGCAGCATGCACATAAC
Source organism: Nannopetersius ansorgii (assembly GCA_037974605.1). Lineage (NCBI taxonomy): Eukaryota > Metazoa > Chordata > Actinopteri > Characiformes > Alestidae > Nannopetersius > Nannopetersius ansorgii. The sequence continues at coordinate 2,618 of JBBPDE010036531.1, forward strand.
CAAATAGAGCAGCATGCACATTACCCTTTCTGGCACTCTTCAGGAGTGCATTAAACTTTAATTAATGTGCATTAAAAAGGGCTAATAAAATGTTGGATTACAGGTGCTGATAAGATTAGGCTGACATTATTAACAAATATACGCCAATATAATGGCCCTAGACTGAAACCAGGTCAATTTTAAAACATCAAGCCATTATTTTAATAAATGAATGCTTGGGACATGCTGCATACACAGACCAGAAATATGATTTCATTTTAAATGTTCCAGGGGTCTGTGCTGTTTAGTCCTCAGATTTGTCTGCTTTAACTATATTCCCTTCTTGCTGTAATTGTCAACCCTTTCAGTTCTTTGTAAAGATGACCCAGCTCCCTTCCACTGCTCCCCATGTCCTTGTGTCTCTGTTAAAATGACAGCATTAAATTACAGTGTTGCTGGAGCAGGTTTTTAACCTGTGTAGTGTACTTGGGGCAGCTGGTGGCCTGGTGGTTTGGGAGTTGCCCCTGCGATAAGAAGGTTGTGGGTTTGAATCTCAGGACAACTGGTGGCACCATAGAGGTCCCTTTTAGCAAGGGATGGTTTACTTGATGAATGGGTTAAATGCAGAGAACAATTTTGCTCAGTTCACACTGTGTGCTATGCTGTAGTGTGCTCACATGTGACAAAAATGGACACTTATTTACTTTAGCTATTTCTGTACTTAAAGGTACTGTATTGTCAAGATCAGGAGATCAGTGTTCTATCTCTCTCTAGGCTTTTGAGGATGCCCATGTTGAGGCGGTGATGATCCTGGGGGAAGCGTTTGCCTCTCCAGATGCCTTTGACTTTGGCACTCAGAGCACCACAAGCCGTATCCACAGCCTGATCCCGGTCATGCTCCGACATCGACTCACACCCCCTCCAGAGGAGAGCTACTCCCTACATCGCAAAATGGCTGGCTCCTTCCTCATCTGCTCCAAGCTTCGGGCGTGCATTCCCTGCAGATCCATGTTCCTTGACATATATAACGCATACAGCCGCAGACGCCAAGAACAGGCAGGCCGGTTATAGCATGCACTGACTCAAAACACCTCTTCTTGGGTTTGTAAGTAGATGGACGTGGATGGACTGTCTCCAAAATCCTTGGTTACAAGTTTAACTGTCTTTTGCTACTCTGTGTCATGACCAAGAAATTAACTCCAAATAAAGAAAACATATTTAAGTGTATTATAACAAAGTCATTTGTGTGTAATTTATCTCTGGGATGTTTATTGATATTGGTTATTAGTTATTTGATACTAATGTTTTAGATGTTTATTAGTATATAGGTAAGTTTTATTAGTATGTAGGCTTTCTAATCATTCTCTATTTGATTCAGATTGTTTAATTTTCTAATAGGACATTTTAAAACAATGTTGATACATCAGTCATAGTTTTTAAACACTGACAACATTTAAAATAATTGTTTTGTAAGTGTAGTTATTGGTCACTTTATTATATCATTATTTCTTCAGACAAGGAAATGTCTGATGTTTATAATGGAAGTCAATGGGGCAGTTTCCTTTTGGCTAGATTTAAAACACTATCCATGATCTAAACTCTTTTAAACTTGGAAATCTTCATGCTACTGGGTTTAGATACTGGATTTATTAAGTCAGAAATCACAAGTTCAAACTACTTGTCATAATAATTCACTGAAGCTTATCCACATAAAAGGAATTATTTAATAATAATATGGTCATAATATGGTCAGACTTGTACAGATCTAAAGCTGGTGAACTCAATGCAATTAGGATATTTCCGTAATTATGTAAGCTGCTATAAATGCTGATATGATCTTTGTCCCAGCAGATTATTGTTTAAACTTGGCACTTGTTTATCAGGCACATGTGATATTAACTGCTGCATTATTCATTTACTTGCTGAATACGCTTCATACTACTCTACACCTGATCACGCCATACTTAACCACTTATTAAATATCACCAGGTATCATTATGTCAAGCTATATTCAGTATCTTTATCATCTTATTCTGGACAAGGTCATTTAATATCATTAACATCTAGTGTGGGGAAGTTATTACACTCTTGTAAATAAGGCTGCTACGTGTAGTTGCTAACAGTGAAAGCCACGCAATTAGAAGACAGGTTTCGTTGATAAGCCGTTGCAAATACCAAAGGGTGGTTTTATTACTGATCTGGACTGTACGGACAAAACTTTTGGGACACCTGCCAATTATACCATCAAGGACTTTGACGTTGCATTGAAATACATAGACTTTAAAACGGAGGTGCTGTAACAGCTTCCACTTTTCTTAGAAAGCTTTAGATTTTGGAGTGTTTCTTTGGGCATTTGTGTCCATTCATTCTGTAAGGCATTTATACGGTCAGGCACTGATCTCTGTTACAAAGTATTTTGCTCCTTTTGTGCAGCCAGGGGTCAGTGTTTTAGTTCCTTTCTCCAGAATGGGGCTCATTTGCATGTGAGGGCCTCTGCACCAATGGGATAGCGCGCAGGGCGGGACAAGGGCCGGTGGGTGGAGCTCCGACTGCACTCCAGACCCGTGCAGCCTCTGAATAACAAAAGCGTAGAGATAATCTCCCACCCCCTTAAAATACTGCTTTCTGGCTTCATTCTGTTATTTTGTGTCTTTGGCAGAAGTGTTTAATGCTTCAGAGAGTCCGAGGGGGTTGGTTCTATTCCCACGTAGTTCTAATATAGATGTGCTGAAATTGGTTTTCTTTATATTTATATATATTTTTTGTGGATTACACAAAAGACGTGTCTCCTTCAGCTCTGCAGCCTTCAGTTCGGTAAGTCCTCTGGACGTTTATTCTGAATTAATGTTTTTGCATGCATAATTTTTGTCTTGGCCAGTAAAACCTCTATGCTGGGACTGCATGGGCTGAGCTCTCATTGGAACTGAACTAAAACATCTTTATACTGGGGCCAACCCATCTGTATCCCTGTTCAGTCCAGCCTCTGCATCACCAGCTTCATTTCACACTGTCCTTTGACCAGTATTTATAATTTACTACGGTTTTGCAACCACATTGTATTCCTTTCCAGTTCGTGTAGATCGATTATTACAGTAGCCTCCTTCAGCTACAGCCCACTCTCTATGGACAAAAGTATTGGGACGCCTCACTATTCCACCAACAGGGACTTTAATGACTTTTCATTCTAATACATAGATTTTAATACAGAATTGCCCCCCCTTTGCAGCTAGAACAGCTTTCAACGAGATTTTGGAGTGTTTTTATGGGAATCTGTGCCCATTCATTCTGTAGTACATCTCTGAGGTCAGGCACTGATGTTGGACGAGAAGGCCTGCCTCGCAATCTCCGATCCAGATCATCCCAAAGGTGCTGGATGGGGTTGAGGTCAAGGTTCTGTGAGGGACAGTCAAGTTCTTTCACACTTAACTCATCCAACCATGTCTAAATGGACCTTGCTTTGTGCACTGGAGCACAGTCATGCTTTAATTGAAACGTTCTTCTCCAAACTGTGTCCACAAAGTTGGTGTTGTTCAAAATGCCTTGGTACGCTGAAGCATTAAGATTGGCCAGCACTGGAAGTAAGTGACCACCTGAATTCAATAATTGGTGTGTCCCAATACTTTTGTCCATATAGTGTATGTTACTTCAATGCACTGGCTGTTCTCTAAAGACAGCCCTTCTAGTTCTGATCATATTCTTCTGTACTGAGCTTCTGTGCTCTTACGGTAAAGAGAGTGGGATGAAGCTGCCCTGCAGCCCACGTCCGTGCAAGAGAAGCGGCACCACTGCAGCAAGTGCACCTCCTTTACCATTTCATCTGTTACTTTATCTATGAGTTTTGCCTGTCATTGTTTTTTAAAGGATGACATGAGATTTGTTGCAACAAACACAGCCACAGGATGTCCTGAGTAGTGATACAGAGGGATCTTGGTTCTCATTTACCTGCCACACAAAGCGAAATACTAAACGTTTTGGAAAGGAACAAATTTGGTGCTCCTCCGCCATATGGACAAGTTGCAGATTAAAGTTTTTGCACTGTTATCTTACTTTTTTGCATGACCTTGCCATGTTGAGCTCATCTGAAGTTCGTCAGTTTCATACTGGCTTTTCTCAGGAGAGAATATAGTTTCCTGGTGTTGTCTTCAGTTTTTCCACACGAGTGAAAGACCATTAAGACAAAGTTTTTTTCTATTCTCCTTCTCAATGTAAATCTCTTCAATGAATGCCTCGATGAAACCTTACCTACACTAGAGTTTAAGAAAGTGCCTCTCAGCTGTGAGGGAAAAGGCTGAAGTTGTGAGTTTTGAGATCAAGTATCTATTTTTTCTGCTTAATGAAATTGTTGGGATGTAAATGAAATTTGGTTTGAGGTGATGTAGAAAAATCCAGATTTATTTCCTAGTTGTAGGAACTAGGGGTCAGGATGTCTTCCGTGCATTTATTTACTAACACACAAGACACAAGTCTTCTGAGGTTTGAGCTTTTATTTGTCTGATTGAAATGGTGATAAATCTTTAAAAAATCCTGCCACACCATCTGCCATGAATGTATATGGATGCATTTAAAGGCCGAAACCTTCAACCTCTCATCAGACTGTAAGAGTTATCATTTTTTTGAAATGTTAGAAATGTATGTCCATAAGAGACATTAAACATCTTAGATGTTTGGTTCCAAACTGTGAACAGTTCTGACTGTTCTTTCAAATGGCCCATTTCTCATTTTCTCATTAAACCAGCCTAAATGTTTTGAAGTTGATGTTAACATGAACCTCCTACACAGATTCAAAGGTACAGGGCAGTGCTTTGAATTTATCGAGCCCATAAAGTCTGCTCTGTTCTTTTCTTTTACATCACTTACTATATTGATGTATTTTATTAGTGTAGAAAGTTAATGAGTACCGGAATTTATTGGTATAGTGTATTTCATTTGCGTAGAAAGAGTATGAATATAGAAATGTATTCATATAGAAAGTTAATTAAATGTATCAGTATAGTGTATTTTATTAGTTCATGAGATGAAATTTAAAGCTGTTTCTTTTTAACTTTATACTGTTGTTTAATGTGCCTGGGCCTGTCCAGTTCTGATGGCTGTTTCAAGTCGCTCCTTTGTGAGACTGGCCGAAAACATGAGGGGGATATAGCAGCTGGAGCCACAATAGCACAGGGTCAGAGGGCAGCCAGTCAGTTGTGGGTTGGCCTCTGAAACTGAAGGAAGACGTCACTCTCTTTGTAGTAATCTGGGTGTGACCTTCGAGAACTAGCAGTGGGACAGAGCGGCACACTCTACAGCAACCAAGCAAAAGTCCTTCTAAAACTCTCTTCATGATCATCTACTACACTACCACATGGATTTCTTCATGTAGTTGAAACTCAGTTGTAAAACAAAAAGTCAGCTGTGATCATTTCAACACCATTCTTCCATCAAACCCTATTGAAACACGTTCACATGGTCCATAGCAAAATGAGCACTTAATACCAAATATGAGAGATTTCCAACTCCCTCTAACAAACCTTTCGAATGGCAAGTGCAAAGTCTGTTAGTGATCATATTTGTATTAACTTTGAGATTAAATGCAGTTATTAATGTTGGTAAATTAGCTTTGGGAGAGCGAATTATGAGATTAAGAACGGCGCTGGTAAATGAGTCATGGGGAAGAGAAAATGTGGAAATGGGATGAAGTGGTGTTGAGGCAGCTAATAGACCTACAGTCTGGAAGTCTGAATGATTCATGAAGATGTTCCTAAGAGACCATTGTCATCACATGATTTGTGCCTCATTATAGGACAAAGTGACTCAAAAGTGAAACATGCACTACTATATATGTATATCTATATGTGTGTGTTTGTGTAAAAATACATACTTGGGGAATGTATTAACTAATGCTGGGCAACGATTAAAATTTTTAATTGCAATTAATCATATCATTTTTGCTATAAACAAATGATATCGCTATATGCAAAAGCCAATAATGAATTCAGAAGTAGTGTATTGCACACTTTTATTTTAAAAGTACTGCTGTATGAACAAACTTTGCAAATACTTTAAACAAGTAAGGACCTTTTAAACAGTGCGTTCCCTTTAACACATTTACGCCGCTGCAGTTTAAATATTTCTTGTAAACCTAACTGAAACATTAAATGTAATCAAATCAGATATAAAACCAGGGCATTCATGTTTTATCCAGTTTGTTATAGAAAAACAAGGTACTCTCAGAGTCCAGAGCATTATATCTTTATAACCATTATAATCCCCATAATATTCTGATTATGCATATTATTAGTCTATTTCATTATCAGTGTTATAAACGGACTATAAACTGTATGAACTGTATAAACTAAAAGGGAGCGTTTTTCAGCAGGGTAGTGTGAATCATGAAAACACTGGCGCCCACAATCAGAACAGGCACCCTACGAGCAACAAGTTAACATTTATCTGTTTTTTTTTCAGAACAGGTACCATCAGAAGCATTTTTTTTTTTATCAGGGAGCAGAAGAAGCAGTCAGTATGTTCAGTAGTGAGTGTCCCTGTTAAAATGAGGTCATGTGGGCAAGCACAGAAAAACAAGCTTTCAAAATAAGAATAATAAAAAAAACTGTTAATGCGTGATAAAATAATTGTGGGCGTTAAGTAAATAAAGTGTTAACATGCACATCACGAGTATTAATATATTAACATATTAGAACCGTTGCAGAGGATCGCTGTTGGTGATTACAGCTTTCAGATGTCTGTGATCATCTATTTTTTTTAACATTTTGGTTCACCATGGACCCCCCTGAAGGCCATGCAAACACATAGCTTTGTTGAAACATCCACCACCGGACATATTTGGCTGAAATTAAATTGTCTCCCAGTACATTGCTTTATTCTTGTTTCCTTCAGTGTGGTTCCCCAGTTCAGGCTGTAGAGAAGCAGCCCCATTTCTTGATGCTACCACCACCGCATTTCACTGTGGGTCTGGTGTTCTTGTGATCAACAACCCTTCTTCCTCAAAACATGATTTCTCTGACAAGCGTAAACACTTCAAAAAGAGTGATTCGATTTGATTTGTCTAGATGCTTGTGGGTACATTTTAGACACAACTCTGGGCTGTTTGAGTGCTGTACTGTGATTGGCTGTTGGAAACCAGGAAATACTTGTGTGATTATATTACTGGATGACTATTCTATTAATGTTGCACTTCTGCCGTCCCTGAATTGCCATTTAAGAGTGACAGGCAGTTGAAAGAGGACATAGCTGCCCTTTGTACAGTTGTACAGTCTAAATGGCTCTTGGGCTGTTGCATCCTTGTGAGGATGGATCTGCAATCTGATAAATTGGATGAAATAACAGACTGCTAGAGAGAAGCTTTCTTCACACACACACACACACACACACACACATATATATATATATTTAGAGAGAGAGAGAGAGATTACATTCATTTGATATATATTACATTCATTTCTTATTTAAGAAAAAAAAACCTTGACTTATGTTCTTATCTAGGGCTTATGTATTGTTGGGTTAGGCGTTGCCTAGTTATTATTTGGACAGTTGTTGTATAGATGCTCTGACTGCAGTATCTTGGTTAAATAGTTGACTCAGATTT
>JBBPDE010036542.1:0-10184 GCA_037974605.1 Nannopetersius ansorgii
TGATCATTATATCTATGCCACAGTGTGGCCTGTCTGACTTCACACTGAAAATATTGAAACAGTTACTTGACTGGTGCTGCGATTTAATAAACACCGCTTGCAAATCTAATATTACTCATAATTCAGAAAGTTGATATGAAAAAAACTGAAAGCAGACCTGAAATAGCATTGTTTCTGATGAAACTTTTTTTGTTATTGACCTGTGTAATATCCTGTACATTTTCAATGCAGTTGCTGCTACATTTTTACACAATTATTTATTACTATGTACCTCAATCTAGGCATTTTCACACACTATTAGTATACAGTGTGTTATAAAACTGTATTCACTCACACTGGAGCTGTTGTTTACAATGTAAATTACTGTTTTGTTGCCTCTCTCTTTAGTCCTGTCCAGCACTTGTGTAGTGTGTGTTCTGTTTTTGTTCATTGGGTTGCATCTTGGTCCTGGAGGAACACTGTAGCTCTGGATGAACGTTATGGTTCTGGAGGAACACTGTGGTCCTGGATTAACGTTATGGTTCTGGAGGAAAACTGTGGTCCTGGATTAACGTTATGGTTCTGGAGGAACACTGTGGTCCTGGATTAATGTTATGGCTCTGGAAGAACGCTATGGTCCTGGAGGAACATGGTGGTTCTGACTGAATGTTATGGTCTTGGAGGAACATGGTGGTTCTGGATGAACACTATGGTTCTGGGTGAATGTTATGGTCTTGGAGGAACATGGTGGTTCTGGATGAACACTATGGTTCTGGGTGAATGTTATGGTCCTGGAGAAGCATCGTTTCAATTCTGACTACAGCTCTGCTGTCGGCTGGGTTATTTTTGACAACTTATTCTGAATCTATTTTAGAAGGATCTGCAGATGTTTTAGGATCTCAGCGATGGTAGACCTGATCCGTGGCTGCAAATCTCAACACACACCTGAACAAAATCAGGCTAACACAGAACGCCTGGGCCTAATAGGGGATTTCTGAAAAATCAAGTTTCCTTTTAATGAACTTGTGCAGCTGTGACAGTCGGCTTTGGCGCCCTCTGCTGGTCAATGTGAGAATCAGGAGCACTGATGCAACATCTGGGTAATATTTGGATTATTTTTGCAGCCTAATATGTTAATCAGTGCTTTTTCTGCACAAAATGCACCAGACATGGTGTATTACTCTACAGGTTCTGTTTATATATGTGATTTAGTACATGTGATTTAATTACCTCAGAGTAGGTCATGCTGCACCCTAAACCACGTCCACCAGTCTGATCCATCTTAATGAACAGCTAGATGCGGTCCGAGGGTCCAAAAGTGTTTGGTTCATTTTGACAGTGATGCTTGTATTTAAATAAAAACAGAAGCAGTGTTTATTATAAAGTATTGTGTTTTAATCATTTTTTTAAGTAATAAGTACAATTTATCGCCCTACGCTTACAGTCCAACAGATCCGACATCAGCAGGTACATAAAAAACACAAGTACGGCAAACATCGATAATCTCCATAAAACAAACACAATAAGGTAAACGTTCATAATGATGCAACATCTCTGCTAGTGCAGATCATTCCTTTACGATAAACACTGAAAAGACAGTGCGAATTTACGCCTCTAAAAGCTTATTAAGCGAATTTTACAGCAGCAGCGAGTTCTGAAAAGGAAATTCAGGATAAACAGGAACATCCAGCTCATCCCTTCTTCCCTTTGGGTCACTAAATATTTAATGAGCCTGAATAATCCACTGCTATCCGTCCAGTTCCTTCAATGGGAATGCAAATAACTTTACTGCCAAATAATCTCTCGGTTCCACCCGCTAACATGTTCCAAGCCCCACTCACTAATGAGTTCCAGGCCCCATCCATCAAAACAATCTAAACTTTTAATGGATTCCAGGCCCCGCCCACTGACATGTTCCAGAACACACCCACTAAAAAGTTTGAGGCCCCGCCCACTGAGGTGTCCTAGACGCTGCCCACAAATGAGTTCCTCTGCATCTTGATCTCTCCAGAAGCTAAAACCTCCATCCAGTCCAATGAGACACTGCAGCACCGCCGCTCAACAGGGTTTTACCAGCACCATGGAAACACCAACCTCACAGTTGCTATGAAGGAACATGTTAGTGGGAGGATCCTGGACAGGTCAGATTGTATCCCTTGCTACAAGGGAAAAAATGGCAAAATATGGAGCAACTATGTGGCCAAATGCCCCGCAATGGCTGTTTCCTACATATATATACACAATATTTAAATCATAATCACTATTGGACACAATGAGGAACTGGCCAACAATCAGTCAAGCTCTCTGTCTCTCTCAGGTCAGGGAGAGAAAACCTGGTCACAGAGAACAAAGTGTGGATGGTAATGTCTAAAAAAAAACGTCTGGATGTTAAAAAAAAAAAGTGCTTTAAAAAATAAGAGCAGCAGTCCAGTATAAGAGGAGGAAAAATAGAGAAGACAGAGTCATCTGTCTATGATACAGTAGCTCAACCAGATTCCAGACTGGGTTTAATCCCAGCCCAAGAAAGAAATTAAAATAAAATATTACACCTTGTCCCTTTTGCTTGTGTGTGTGTGTCTGTGGTTCTACATCTCATCAGAGCGATGCTGCTGTATGATGACTGACGTCGGTTTCTGTCCGATCCAGTTCTCCTTCGCCTTGCTCTGGCCGTCGTACACCACCGGGGGCGCCGCTGGGTCTCTGTGCGTTTCTGATAGCGCCCCTGCAGGCTGGAGGTCAGATTGTGGCACGGCCGGGAAGTCGGAGGACGAGTTGTTGTTGATGCTGGACTCAGAGTCGGACTGCTTCACCTGCTGGTAGTCTGGGGTGTGGTTCTGTCCGCCTGTCAACAGGATCTGGCTGTTTTCCACCGTGGCTGCTAGGAGGCCATCTTCTTCTACAGCCTCTTTAGGGGAGCTGATGATCTCCTCAGAACGGGACATTACAGGGTAGGAGCGGAGCGCCCGGGACATTCCTGAACACAAAAAACACAGAATGTTGTGCTTCGTTTGATACTGAGATTTTCTTTCAAGGTGTTCAACCAGACCTCCAGCAGCTCCACACAAGCTTCTCAATGCTCCTTTTATCATTAATAGCTTAACATGAATAAAACTCATTTGCTTGCATGAGTGTTCACAGAACCAACCACTAGCAGGTCATCATACATTTCTACATCTTACAGTCCATCAATAACTAAATCAAAGTAAAAACCAGATGCACCACCTGAGCGCAGTGCAGGACACTTACGAGTACAACACGCACTACCAAGACTTGTTTGACAGTGTAAAAGAAATCTTTCCATTTTACAAAACTACTGAACCACCTTTATAAACCTTCTTTATCAAGTATTTATATTCTCCCTTATTCATTCATCACTACTGTGGCACTCCCAGCTCATGCTGTTATCCAACAAACATGACCATCCTGTCGAACCAGTCACGAGTCAAAGTTAAACGAATCACCATCACTGAGGAGAACGTCTCACTGATGAGATACTTAGAAAATTAACGTCTTAATTTTAAAAATTGATAATTTTTTTAAAAATGCTGTACGTCAAAAGAGCAGATATAGTGAAAGTGAACATTATGTCATACGCAAACACACCACAGCACACAGTGTGAACAGCACGAAATTCTTCCTCTGCATTTAACCCATTCACCAAGTGAAGCAGTGGGCAGCTACAAACACAGCGTCTGGGGAGCAGTGCAGTGACTTGCTCAGGGTACCTCAGAGGTCCCTAGCGGTCTTGGAAATCGAACCCACAAATTTCTGATCGCAGGGCGAATGTCCTAACTACTAGGCTACCAGCTGTCCCTATATACTTAAACCCGTTCCTGACATCACAAATACAATTAATTCAAATCAGGTTTTTCATCATATCAGCACATATTTAAACCAAATTCATCTACAAACTGTAAACATGTTTTCGACAAAAAAAAAAATCTGTTATTTTTAATATTTTTGTTTGGGGTTCACTGGGTTGTGAGTGTGTGTGTGTTTTTGTGGAGTGTTGTTTACCTGTTGAAGCAGTGTACAGATCCTTTTGAGCAGATCTGCTGAACGGGTTGATGGAGGGAAAGATGATCAGACAGAACGACAGCAAGAAAACCTGCAGAAAAATAATCATTCATCATTAATATTAGCATTAATTACCCTGATGAGAACGAGAAAACATCCCAAAGCCTCCTGGGTTCACTCACCATCACGCAGGTGCTGGTCGTGGTGGTCTTCATGGTGGAAATCTTCACCATATTCTGCAGTTTCTTAAGCTGTTCAATCAGTGACCTGCCAGGGAGCAGAGGGGCATCTGATCAGCTTCCATCATGTTTTTAATAAATGCAGACATTAACAAATAAACACAGACATGAGAACTTTAATGTGGCTGATGATGATCTTACATATTTTGCTTCTGGAGCATCTGGACCTTCTTCTGTAGCTCCAGGTTATGAGCAGTGCAGACGGCGACTCTGAAGAACACAAAATATTTTACTTCACGCTCTTAACGAGGAATCAGAAACTGAACAATATGAGAAAAAACTTTATTATTTCACACAGAATTTAAAACTGAAAATTAAATAACTGCTTTATATAAATATTTTGAGGTAAATATATGTTGGATAATAAATATACAAAATTTAATATACTAATAAAGACACCACGATAGTTCTATTGCAGAATGGCCACTAGAGGGCAGCACAGAGGACACAGCTCATGCTGGTTCACTAATATGAACAATATATCCGTCTCTGCAATACTGATATCACAGAAGGCTGCAAAATTAACCTCTAACCAAATCACAGTGTTCCTGACAATCACAGCTCCAGGTGAGTTACTGGATATTCTGATGAATCAGGTAGGATTCGAACCCATGACCTCTTGGTCCACAGGACAGTATCCAATCCCCCCCCCGAATCCAATTAAACTCTCATTTTTAACTGTTAATGGTGTTTGTGTATCAGTGCATGAATGGGCGGAGCTAAACTGCTGTAGCCACAATAAAGAGATATATTTAAATGTGTTGTTTTTGCCACAGAACAAAATTTAGATTTTATAGCTTATTTAGCATATGGGCCGAATGGATGGGGGGAGTAAACACACCATTTGAAACAATATTTACAGACCCTTTAATTTCAAACAAGTGATGATATGGGTCTTTAATATCTTGAAAGGCAACACAACCACAATATGATGCAGTAAAATCCCAATACTGATATTCTGTCCCTATCGTGCAACTGTAGTTGTTTCTGTGAATCGCCGTAATTCTCTTTCCTTAATTTTTAGGCAATCAGTTGAATGTGTTTGAACAGCCAATCACACATCAGCTCTTAACCATTTAAATAGGTGAATCTGCCCACTGTGACATCATAAGCACCCCCTCCATTACCCTCACCTGTTCTCCAGGCCGTCCACATACACCTTCTTCTTCTTGCGGCTCTCCTGAGCAGACTGTTTATTCCGGATCTTTCTCCTCACCCTCTTTAGAGTTCTCTCCTCAGCCTGAAACACACACACACAGATACTGCAACCTCCAGGAAGCAAAAACGTATGCTCACATACCATCAAATCCTCACATCCTCACTGTTTCGGCATCAGTACCTGAACTCACTAATGTCTTTTCTACAGAGTGTAATTTTTTATTTTGGTTATGGACATTACAGGTGGCATGATAACACCTGATCATACCTGATACCGACACTGATAGATATTTTCATACTGTTTGTGTACAGGAGTCTATGTGCACTATGTAGGGAGCAGTAAGCTGTTTGTGTTTACAGGATCATTCAGGCTTTTTCCGATATCAGATCCAGTTATTTCTGGCACACGGGTGATTCCACCTGTTCCTCACATGGAAAGCTGTTGTGATTAACAAATCCATGAAGGAATGTGAAATATTTTACCTTGGTCAGAGGCATGTGTGTGGGAATGGTCAAACCGTCCTTCGCCAGCAGCCTTCGCTCCTCATCCGTCAGCACAATCTCCTTAAACTGGAACTGAACAAAAATCAGCCTTTAAGCAATGTCCTGTAATGATTTAAGCAATGACCTGCAGTAGGTTAACTGGGGAAACTGCTGAAGGTGGTGGCAATGATGGTGGTGAAGGTGGTGACTATAGTAGAGATGGTGAACACAATGTTGATGGTGATGGTTGTGAAGGAGGTGAAGGTGATAAAGGTGGGAAAACTGGTGAAACCGATGATGGTGGAGAAAGCGATGAAGAACATGAAGATGCTTGAGACGGTGCAGATGGAGAAGGTGGGGACATTTACCTGCTGGTCCGGTTTGCTTGGTGTGGAATCCTCTATGACGAGTGAACAGGGGAGCTGCTCTGAATAGTCGTCATTCAGGTTCTCTTCCATGACGTCTGTGGAACACAAAACGAAAAATAGCTCAGCCTGCGGTCACATCCAGAGCAGCCCAGAGGGATGTCCAACTGTAGCCCCACATGCAGAGCCTCTGCTGGGCAGAGCTGACTGGTTGGGGTTGGAGTGACCCAGCCTTTGAGCCCACTGAGCTGTTAACTTTCCCTCTGGGTTGTGCTATAAACCGCGAGTGAAGCCTCAGCTAGGGGCAGAGTTCTCAAACTTCATACATATTTATAAATTACATCTTCTCTGAAGATTCAAGATTCAAGATACTTTATTTGTCACATGCAGTCATACAAGTACAACAATAATTTACTGAAACACAGTTAGCGAGTGTTAGCTATTTCAGTATGAAGGGAAAAGTCCCGGATTAAAATTGTGGAGAGAAATATTCCCATGTCCAGCTGTTCACCTCTTCCAACCGACCTAACCCCCCCACCGACTCACCAAAATCGATGAAGACATCAGAGTCGGGTTTCTCGGTGCGGACGGTCTGCAGGCTGTAGACGTCCTGCTGCATGGAGTAACAGTGATCCGTCTGAACCACCTGGGCTTCGAAACTCTCCATCACATACAGAGGGGACGGCTCAGTGGACACAGGGCTGGGGGCCGTGTCCGTCTCGCTGTGGGGGCTCGGGCAGTGAGGGGGTGTTGTGTCCTCCGAGATCCCGCTGTCGCTGCCCAACGGAGAGTGAGAAACACATGGAAGGCTCAGACCGTCCTCTTCCTCGCCCAGAAGACTGCTGAGGAACTCCTCCGTGTCCACTGCACTCAGCATCTGCACACACAAACACAGAGTTTGGCCACGCTCAGCATTGACTTCCCCATATTTCCCTGCCCCACATGTGGCCCCCAACCGGCCCAAGGCAGCTTCTTTCAGATGAGAGGCAAAAGTAGCTAATGCTATGGTGCATGTTTAGGTCAAAAAAAGGAAAAAGATGATTTTGTGATGAAGTTCACCAATTTAAACATCTCTAACTGTGGTCAGTCATTATGTAATCTCAAGTTTTACACATATAGATGTATATAAATTAAGATTAAGTAAAGCAAAACATTTAGCAACAGTAGCAGCTTTTTCGTGGTGGCCAATCATGGATGTATTTTTATGATAATAAAACTTGGCTCTGATTTGGAAACGGCAACTGGAGAATCTGGTTTCAGCACTCAAAGAGACCAAGAATTGCCTAATTTTAAAAGAAAGTTTGATTAACATACAAATGCACCAATCACAGTTGGCTTAACTGGGAGGCATAGGTGACTGTCAATACAGTGCTATGACAAAAACACACCCAGAAAAAAATATATAATGCTAGATAATGATTTGATTTATTATCTAAATTATTTGATTTGTTATTTTTGTTTATTTATAAAATATATATCTAATCATCATTACCATTTAAAAGTGATTTTACTAGACTGTGTCATTGCTGTAAATATAAAATGTGTTTATACAAAAATATGACCAAAATATTAGCGATTTACCAACCGTTTCCAAACCAGCACCAACATTTTAAGACAAGAGCTCATGAAAAAATAAATCAGAGGAATTAAAAATGAAGAATAACCTGCTGCCTGAAGTGTTCAATGTTTGACTAGCATTATTCATATACCATTTCCTAGTAAAGAAGACACACCCAGACATCCGCTTCAGTGTTTGTGCATGTGTGAATGTATATATGTGGACAGTCTGCTGCTGTGTAAAAAATCTTCACACTCACGTCCTGCTCTGACAGCAGGTCTTCAATGAAGTTGTTTTCATCGTTGAAGAGGAGATCGTTGGGTCCATCCTGCTCTTCACCATGCAGCAGGAGGCCCAGCAGCTCCATGCTGTCCATGTCCGGCAAATCTTCCTCTACAGACATCTGAGAATAATTTACAAAAACAAACAGCTCACATCTCACGGGACAGAAAACAGAACAGGAACTTCACTGTGACCTCAAACCCTTCAGCTGAATCACAAACAACTCAGCTAGCAGATATTAATTCATAATTACAATAAACCATTGCTACTAGACTTTCACTGAATGAGTATATACATACATAAACACACACACACACACACACACACATATACAACACAATTTCGAAGAATTTGACAAGGGGCCTCTTCAACATTTAAAATGTGGTCTTTGTATTTAATTAAACATGGGTTTTGCTTGAGGTAGCCGTTTGAGATGCACCCTTATTGTAATCTATAGATCAGTAGACCTTGAAACTGATTTTTAAAAAAAAACAATTTTATCTACTTATCTATCTATCTACTTTCCTGTCCTCCTCTTTATGTGAAGAATGCATCATGAATGAACCAACAGAAATGTTTAAATGTCTAAAATGTTTTATCTACTACACTAACACAGCGGGCGTTGTGTTTACAGGAGCCCGGATGTGCCCTAAATAGTGCCCTACTTAGTGAGCAAGTAGCCGCCCCCTTACTGTAATCTCATATCCATAACAGCTCCACCCGCAGATCACGTGCTTTCACCAAACACACAAAGCGTTTATGCGCATCAGATTAAATATTTATTAACAACACGGTCAATATTATCATCCTGATATTCTTCTGCTATCGGTCCACATCTCTCAGAGAAAACAAAAGCACTGCTTTCGGTCTGTTCGTCTCGGATCCACCTTAAACACTCAAGACACTGCAGCTCTATTCAACGAGGAGCGGAAAACTAGAACAAAAACTGGAGAATAAAGACCAGACTGAGGCTCAGACAGGCTGAATTACATCCAGAGCAATGATTTACGGACAGCTCTACTATAACTGTAAATATAATTTATCTTAACTGATCACAATAATCGATCACTGTCAATCCAGCAGTGTCCTTCACATCATCCCATTACTGTCACATTTACACTTAGCCAGCGCTGCGAATGTGAACCTAACACACTCAGTTCTTTATGCCCAAAACTGGTTTATTGATATCCATTAGAATGCAGAGACTGGGAATGAATAATCCCAGAAGCAGGAGCCCATTCCTAATATTTACACGTAACAAAAAATGCATAGTTTAGTGTTTTGTATTAATATACATTCGGCTCTTACCTTCTCCTTCTGTTTATAATTTCTTATTTCTCTTTTCACTGTTGACAGCTGAGCCCTGTTGTGACGTCCGGTAGGTTGTCTGGGTTTTTTTGTTCTTTTTTCTTTTTTCTGCCTCTTCCTGCTGAAATCACCCTCCAACGGGGCAGAAATCGCGTCATCCCGCAGCGGCGACTGAGCGTGAAAGGGCTTCTGGGAAACGGAGTCTTTGCGGACAATGGCCTCCCGAGTGGTTTCAGGTTTGACAGAAATGCATGCTAGACTTTTTCTAACGTTCCTGAATTTGTTGATTAAAGAAACAACAAAAACGTTTATTACAAGTTTATCCAACGTTTTTACACATTAATACATGTATCTAGCGCTGGTGCCGTGTGTTTATTTTGACAATTGATATAAAATGCGTTTTTTCGTAATTTTGTAATCCAACAAATTAAGAACAGTATATGAATGCAATATATTTATGAATATAATATGAATGCAATATATTTAATACATATATCCAGCTTACCACCCATTCACTCATCTATATGTCCCTCCATCCTCTGTTCCCACTGAGCTGTATTTTTGTTTTTTTTGCAGTTTGGCTCCCTCTGGCGGTTGTTTTTTGTTATTGTCTCCCATTTGTGGTCTATGAGTTGATTACATTGTAACTTGTATGATTTTTGTTATAGCTGCATGTATTTTAATGTATTGCCATTAAACTCCCTGGTCAAGGGTCAATTGGTCCAATAATGTCCATATAGTGCGTGATACAGTGTGTGAGAGTACACAGAGATAACACGCAGATCTACACACAAA
>JBBPDE010036616.1:0-10181 GCA_037974605.1 Nannopetersius ansorgii
ATTGCCTCACTAAAAAGGAGACTAAAATACAAATGTATTGACTAAAACTAGACTAAAATGTCATCAGTTTTGCATGTCAGTGAGAGAGTGTGTGCATGTGTGTGTTTGTGTGTATCTTTGGTAAATTTTATTTTATTATTTTTTATTTTTATTTGAGGATTAATTTTGAACTGAAAGCCTTGTTTACTTACTGTTTGTTTAAAATAGAAAGTGACAAAAATGTGTTTTACCTAAAATAATGAATAATTGTGATTAATAATCATGATTTTAATATTGATCAAAATAATCGTGATTATCATTTTGGCCATAATCGTGCAGCCCTAGTTGACACAGCAAATCGAAAGTTGGCTTTCTCATTCTAAAATTTCGGACCCATTGCTCCTCGCTAAAGCCCGCCAAAATATTCTCCCAATCCTGAGATCTCTCACCCACCCAGACGCTCCTCTGAATGGTCGAGGCCATAATAACTGAAGCATATGTGCAGGCTGCAATAATCGCCCATTTCCTTCTTCTCCGCCTCAAAATCATGGTGTTATCTGGTGAATTTTGCATATCGCAGAGCTAGCATTAAGCATATTTTGCGTTCGTCCATCTTGGCTACTGTGTGGTGTAACAACCGCCCTTTGCTAAAGCAAGTGTAAACAAGCGATTCGGATATGGGTCACAATTAAAAAAACTGTAACAGAAGGTCAAAAAATCAGATATAGGCAACAAATCAGAATTGGGCAACAAGACCTGCAGTGTAAACGAGGCCTTAATGTATCCAAAGACTAAGTAAAACTTCTTGCTTCAAGGCTTAAGCAGAAGCACTTGCTTGCAAAGAGTGTTACTATAACACAGCTGTACAGAACACAAACTTGAGATTCTTCACTACTGATGGGTCTCTCTGCTATTCAACATGAACACACGCTTATGTTTTAGTAAAAACTACATATAAGTAAATTGTAAATCTAACATATAAGTTGACATGATTGGAAAAAGCTGAATACAGACAAAACTACTCAGTAAAACGTGTTGTGGTTTCTGATTGTCCAAAAATAATTGTTGACCTGTGTAAGCAGATTCAGATAATTAAAAAAATTAAATATTTCCCAATCCCAATCATGTAGAGCCCCCTGCTCTGCAAATTTTGGTATTTCCCATTCTAAGCCATTAATCGGCTCATTAACAAGACTTTAATGGGCCGCAGTGGATTTGTTAAAGTAAAGAAACCACTAAAAATGCAGGGCATATTTTCCAGGATGGGGCATTAAAGCTCTAAACCTGCTGGTGCTGTGCACTTTGCGGACCTTGTAAAGACGCAGGATGACCCTGATGCTCTCGTGGAGGAAGTGTGTTTGCCGCAGGAGGCTCCCGCCGTACAGAGCCACCAGCTCCTCGTTAAAGTCAATGGTGAAGACATTCATGTGGACCCCTCCACCCACACCCTCAGCCTTCCTCAGAGCCACAGAACCCAGAGAGCGAGCTGAAGGACAGGAGAATAAGTTACTGGGTATAAAAAAATATCAAGATATTCATGTAATCCAACAAAGTCTCATTTTAACAGTTAAAGGTGGTGCATGAATAAGCAGAGCTAAACTGCTGTAGCCAGAATAAGAACATACACTATATGGACAAAAGTATTGGGACATACCTGTTTTTCCAGAGTCCCTTACTTACAATGAAGGGCTTAAACTTAATGCCTCAGCGGACCAAGGCATTTGGGACAACGCCATGCTTCCAACTTTGTGGACAAAGTTTGAGAAAGAACCACTACAGAACTGAAAACTGCAAAAATTTTTGTGGAAAGTCTTCCAAGGGGGACCAACTCCATATTAATAAAGTCTATGTATCTGATTGCAGCATCATTTAAGTCACTCTTGGTGTAATGGTCAAACGTCCCAATACTTTTGTCCATATAGTGCATATCTAAATGTGTTGGTTTTGTGACATCGAAAAAAACTATGATTTGTCTTTATACCTTTATACTTTATATGGACTGTATGGAGGGGGGGGTTAACGTACCCTCTGAAACAGTATTTACAAGCTTTAAGCTTTTTTAATTCTAGAAAAGTGATGATACAGACCCTTTAATAATCCTGAAAGGCATCGCAGTCGCAATATTTAGCAGTAAAATCTCAATATTGATATTCTGAGCAGCTCTAGCCTGTTATCTAAGTCTTACCTTGCTTGTAGCTCCCTGCGTTCCCAGGTAGGAAGAGGACTGGAGCTCCAGTGAGTTTAAGCCCCTGTGTTTCTTGAGCATACAGGCCTTCTCCATACAGGTAGAGTCCATAAGCTGGGTACTGACGCGCCACGCGTCGAGGAAGCTGGATCCGCTGCAAAGACACACAACAGCGAATCAGTGGCAGGTATTTACCTTCTGATCTTCAGAAGATGGCATCACACCACTGTTACAGACATTTACTTCTATATGTACATGTATGCTTGGCTACACTGCAACAAGAGTCACCCTCAGAGTATATCGGATGTTTAAATAACAGTGTTTAAAATAAAATTAAATAAAATTAAATAATAAATAAATGTTTGAATGATTGATTGATTGATTGATTGATTGATTGACAGGACAACATCTACATTGCTTTGCCATTGACCCTGAAGGATTTCAGAGCTTTCAAGGGTGTTTCAAGGGTTATGCTGGTAGAGGCTGGATGTGATAAGAATATCGTCTACAGCAGGGTTGTTCTTTAAGCCTGTACTTCTTTGTCAAGTAGGTGATAATCATCATTTCACAAACACCTGGTTCAGCTCGATTGTTGGGTTTAGTGAATGTGTTTGAGGAAGAGAACCTCCAGGACCGGAGGAGCATAATGCAGCCATCTGCGATATTAATGAAGATATCGAGCATAAAAATACCAGATAAATAAGAGGAATTTTCTCTCCCATTAGGTTCCATTAAAAATCATGAAGAAGAGAGAAATCATGTAAGGTAGCTCAAATGTCTCTGTGTCTAAACATAAAATAACTGTCTGTCTGAGCAGACTCAGCTGGAGGACAACTGAGAGGTGTCCTAGGTCAGAGTCAGCAGAGCCTGGCTGAAAGGCAGACCCGGCGCCAGACACGGATTTACGGCCTTACATTTTATAGTCTACTGTACAGTATAGCAGCTAGGTGTTGTTCAAATAAACACACGTGATGCAGTAAGATACATCAAGAGCTGATTTAAGTTTTTATTTAACAGAATAGCAGCGTCTCTAGCCAGCCTCTGTTTGCACACCAGTCACTGTTGAACGATCTATTTTTGCCTGAGAAACTGCGTCTGGGAAAGTTTTTCAGGGCAATTCGATTCGGCTTGTCAGCACCTTGTCAACTACAGATCATTTGAAATGACCACATTTTAGGCGAAGCATTTTGTCTTTGTTATTATGAAATATTTTATTGAGAAAGAAAAACTATGAATCATAGTAGCCTGCGATTATTAGTATTTTTTTCAAAAACAATGTTGTAAACGTTTGCTGGGATGACCGGCTCGTATTATCAGGGCGGGCCCAAGTGAGTCCGAGGGCGGGCGGCACCCTAAAGCCCCCCCATGATGCCGGGTCTGCTGGAAGGGATGGCCTGAGGTCAAGAGGTCATGCTGCATGAAAATGAGGGGTTTAAAAGGAGAAGAAATGTACAAACACAGGCAGGCTAATACAGTGGTATGTAACCACACACCTGTAACCATAACAAGAAGGAGTGGTGCTAAGAAAGCGATATCAAGTAAAGGCAATATTTAAGAAGGTGGAGTTTTGAATGTTGCTCGTATTGGCGAGAAGCCAAAAGTGGGTGTTACCTAAGAAGAATGGGAGTAGTCTGGAAAAGTCTATAAAGACTGTAGAGCAAGCTGGCCCTCGTTTCTCACTGACCATGATGCTGTAATTAATAAAACAACGAGGCCTCAACTGTCTGACTGCCTTTGATTAAAATATCAACAATATCACCATTGCAGGAACCGACATTGTAATTTGTTTGTAGTGAAGCAGGATTATGGATTCTTACATTGGTGCATTCAAATGAGACCATTTTGATCTACTGGAACCTTTTAATTCACATTTAAGGCATTGAGCAGATTTTTTGTATTCAAATCGACTTCCATTCCCTAACTACAGGGGACCGTCTCCCTGGAGCAACCTGAGGTAAAGGGTCTTGCTCAGGAACCCAGTGGTTGTCTGCTGAAGGTAGGATTCGAATCCACCCACCACACCACCTCCACCCCAACACCTACTCTAGGTGCTGCTATTAAAATACGGATTAAAGTATTAAAATGTGAATACTTTGTAAGAGACGGGCATTTCGAAATAAACAGCTAGATGAAGGCAGGTGAGAAGACGCACAGGTGTTCCTTCACCACTGTCTGCTCTCAGGTGTGTGTGGTGGTCCTCATGTGTGTGTGTGTGTCAGGGGAGGCTCTTAGGCGTGTGTAGGTACGTGGGTGTCGTCAGATGTGGGTCAGTTCTCCGGTGTGTGTGTGTGCGGGTCAGTTCTCATGTCTGTCATGCGGTTGTCAGGTGTGTGGTGGTTCTCAGATGTGTGAGTATGTTGTCAGGTGTGTGGTGGTCCTCCGGTGTATGTGGAGGTTCTCAGATGCTGTATGTGGAGGGTCTCACCCGGTACTCGGGATGCTCGAACATGTAGGTCATACTGCAGCGGTTTTCCTCGAAGCCCAGGAGCAGCTCGCGCAGTCCGAGCAGGAGGAGCGCGAGCGCACAGCCATGGAGCGCGAGCACAGGTGCCCTCATGTCTCCAACAGGTCCGTGTTTACTCCACTCGTGGACCCCTCGCCTCCACTTCCCCCCATTAAAAACCCACCCTACCGGTTCACGCCGATGGAGAATGACAGACAGCGCTGCTGACCAGTGATAGACCAGAAGTGTCACACTCCACCAATGAACGGAGGCAATGGGCGGAGACTCTCAGCCAATCACGATTTAGACTATTTTTAAAGGCGTAGAAGATCGTGACAGGCCCTTTTCAATGATCCGAATCATTTGGCTCAGATCACCATGAAGAATCGACTCTTTTGGATCTCAAAGGGTTCTAAAACAGATTTTATATAATTTATAATTGAACAGTCCTAATTTAGCTAGTTTACAATTTAATTAGTTTATAATCCAGCTGTTTTGACATGCATGCAGGAATATTACTTTAAGAATTGCGTGTAATTATGCTAAATAAATACATTTCGAGATTTGATGTAAACATATCAAACACTATTGCATGTGCTTTAAAAATTTTATACATAATGAATTTGTGTCTTGTGCATAAACGTGTCATAGTTTTAAGGCTGCTGTGAACATATACAATAATAAATAAATAAATAATGTAGCAACCAGAAAACAGATCAGTCACTTTTGTTTCAGCTAAATGTGGAAACTTGTTCCTCTTCATTTTACAAATGCAACGTTTTTAAATTAGGAAAACATTCAATAAAGCAGTCTTTCTTATATTGAGTTACAAAAAAGAGTCGGCTCCCATTGTTCACTTAAAATGGCCAATTCCCAGTGTTTATTCAAAAGAGCCGACTCCCATTGTTTACTCTGTGGAGGGCGGTCCGGACCGTGCCTAGTAATTGCGTGGTGCATGCTGGGTATTGTAGTGAGGTAGTTTTGCTCTGAAATATATCTTTTTATATTTACAGTGCAGTATATACAATACAGTGAAGTCTTGGTGCACCCCTCACTTCTTTGCTTCCACAGAGCTAGACTTTCTTGTATTTTTAATGTAGTCCCGAGAAACAGTTCTTCAGGCTTCCTTAAGGACATTCAAAGACTGATTTTCAGTCCAGTCCCTGAACCTGACCAGTTTCAGAGGAATGTTTTTTGCTGATTAAGACACACAGTGACCTACATATGAATCATTCAACAGAACAAAGCACATATAACTGAAGTCCTGAACCAGTGAAGAACCAGGAGCAGATGATTCCAGATGATCAGGGGGTGATCAGTATACTGGTGGTGCTGAATGCTGAGTGGGTGGAACTCCTTTATCTAAGCTCCTTGTGTCTTTAGGCCTGTCTCAGGAAAACATTAGTTTTTGACAGACAGAAAATGGCATTTTTGCACAAATAAAGTAAAAATGTAAAGAAATGAGTGGGTTTCAGTAGTTTTGCACAGCACTGTACATCACTTATTACCTTTCCTTTTTGTTTATTTTAGACTATTTAGTTTATGTTGTTTTTTTAAATAATTTACCTGATTACTTACTGCATGATACTGCCTTCATGACACCTTATGTTGCTTTTAGAAGAAACAAAGTTATGTTGTACGTCCTCCTATCATTTGTTCAGTCCATACATGGAAGCTGAGTTGCAAAAACAGCCCACATTCAAATCATAGCTGTTGTGATGTTATACTATTCTATTTAACACATTTAAATATATCTGCGTGTTCACCTGAAATCTGTTGTCATTCATGCTGTACTTCCATGGAGAGTCCATGTATTGCTGCAATGCAGAGCAGCCAATTAGAAATAAGATCACTTATCAGACTTAAAGGCACAGCGACAAAAACAGTCTGTTAAATCTGAGGGATGAACAGAGGTTGGAAGATACACACAAACATTAAGGAAAAATTAAATATTAAAATTTTAAATGGTTAAATGTTAATGAAGTTATGGACACTCATAGTATTGTTCTGTTGAACTCAGTACAAACGGTGCTACCAGAGAAATACTGCTAAACGGGCTCCGGTTGCTACTCGCTAACAAGCAGCGCTGTGTAGCTTCGCCTGGGTCCTAATGCCCGCCTACTACCTACAGTAGCTTCAACAGCCAGTACATCATTTTAATTCAATAATGAGAGCTAGACTTATTTTTAATTTCAATTCAGAGTCTTGTTTCTATTTGTAAAGTGTGTGTCTGCAGTGATATCTTGTATGAAATGTTAGGATATATAATTTAAAAACAGTATAATTACAATATATATAGGGTGGATCGGAATCATTTTGGGGGGGCTTCAGACCCCCGAAAATAGACCCAACGACTCATTCACATGCTGCAGTCCTCTGTGATCAGTACTGAAGAGATGAAGCTCTAATCATAATCAAACAGAAAAGTGAAAGTCCTGCTTTCCACTCCTCTCTGGATTCCAATTGAAATCTTGCTGTCTGGTTTATACACCATACAGACACAATTCTTGGTCTGTCTGACCATTACACCAACAGGGACTTTAATGATGTATTAAAAGGCAGCTTCCACAATATTCTGGAGTTTCTGTGGGAATTTGTGCCCATTCGTTCTGTAAAGCACTTATGAGGTCAAACACTGATGTTGGATGAGAAGACCTGGCTCACAATCGTCAGTACCCAGCTTACGGACTCTACCTGTATGGAGAAGGCCTGTATGCTCAAGAAACACAGGGGCTTAAACTCACTGGAGCTCCAGTCCTCTTCCTACCTGGGAACGCAGGGAGCTACAAGCAAGGTAAGACTTAGATAACAGGCTAGAGCTGCTCAAAATATCAATATTGAGATTTTACTGCTAAATATTGCGACTGCAATGCCTTTCAGGATTATTAAAGGGTCTGTATCATCACTTTTCTAGAATTAAAAAAGCTTAAACCTTGTAAATACTGTTTCAGATGGTAAGTTTAACCCCACCCCCTCAATACAGTCCATATACAGAAAATAAGGTATAAAGACAAATCAGTTTTTTTCGATGTCAGAAAACCAACACATTTAGACATGCACTATATGGACAAAAGTATTGAGACATCTAACCATTACACCAAGAGCGACTTTAACGATACCGCATTCAGAAACTGACTTTAAAATAGACTTTATTAATATGGAGTTGGTCCCCCTTTGCAGCAATAGTTCCACTCTTCTTGGAGGGCTTTCCAAGCGTCATCCCAAAGGTGCTGGAAGGGGTTGAGGTCAGGACTCTGTATGGCCAGTCAAGTTCTTCCACTCTGAACTCCTCCAGCATGTCTTTATGGAGCTCGCTTTATGCACGGGGACACAGTCATGTGTCCACGAAGTTGGAAGCATGGCGTTGTCCCAAATGTCTTGGTCCGCTGAGGCATTAAGTTTAAGCCCTTCATTGCAAGCAAGGGATCTAGTCCAAACTCTGAAAAACAGGTATGTCCCAATACTTTTGTCCATGTTGTATATGTTAAAGTGCTAAATTCACTTGTGCAATTTCACTGTTGCCTCCCAGAATGAAACAAACGTTTATTTCAGAAAATTCTCTCGTGTTGTTGAATAATATCAAGGTCGTTTCCAGCGTCTTCGACAAAACAGGTCTGTTGAATCTCATTCCGAGTGTTTAACAATATCAAAATCCATCTCTAGGGTAAGAAAAACAAGCAACGACAAAAAAGACACATGGAAAAGAAAGTTTGGCTTGAACACATGATTCCATCCATGAACCTAGAAATGGATGAAAATAATCAACTTCATGGAACCGAGAACTGACTTCAGCTTTCTTAGAAACATCTCTTTAACTTCAGCTTTGTGCTGCATTAGTGATCCAGCAGTTGCTGATAATTCACTTTATTTTACCTAAAAGCAAGTTTGCAGGGGGATTCGTTTTTTCAGAGAACTGAATTCCCACAGAGCAAACCCTGACTGTAACTGAAATGGGTCCCTGCTCCCTCTGTATTCACATTTTAACTGATTTTACAATATTGATATTACTATTGAGCTATAAATGGACTAAACAGCATTTAACTGGGTCTGAATCTGTGAGTTCTCGTCACTTTTTACCAGTTGACTGAGACAAAAAATTCTTATTTAAAACTGCAGATGTCAAGGACTGACCTGCATCCTCCTTTAATCCTGAACCTTAAGACGAACCCAAAGCTGCAGCTTCCATTAGGATCAGAGAAACCTGCATGGCGAGGAGTGGACGACTGGGTCTTTTTTAAATGATAAAAAGCTGCCGTTTTCTTCAGTTTTGATTGGCTCAGATGTTTGTTGTCCACTTCTCAGCACCAAGAGGCTTGAAATGCATAATGGACCCATTCAGTTGAACTAAGACAGGGGTCTCAAGCTCCGGTCCTGGACAGTTTGCTGGTTCTCCTCCTCAAACACATTCAGAAAACCTGACAGTTAACTGGTGAACCAGGTGTATCTGAACAGGGAAATCACCAAAAGCTGCTGGACCACAGCCCTCCAGGACCGGAGTTCAACACTCCTGATCTAAGGTGTCCTTCAGGAATGACAAACACACTGCAGGAGCTTTCAGTGCCCTTAAAATCATCCTGGAATTCAGAAAACCAGTGAAAATCCAGCAAAACACTCTACAGAGAAGCAGGGATCCATTTCAGTCATGTAGATTTTTCCTGTAAAAAACAGGCACTGTGCAAATGAATGTGTTTAAACCGCTGCAGTATAGAATCAACCCTTAAAACCAATTACATCATCATCCGCATCCCAAACATTTACTAACAGAAACCACACAAACAGACTTTACAGTCATTTCAGTCCAGGAGTTTGGAGTGTTCTATTCTCGTGATGGTCCAGTCTGGGGTCACTCCCTGCGTAAACTCCCTCTGAAACCTGCAGGTACAAATAAATAAGGCCCTTAATCACGATTTTTGAATTAATATTTGTTTTAAATCATTGATGTCACTTTCTATATAAAGCCCATACACAAATACAGTGACCCCCCCATTTTTACGCGGATCAGGACTCGCGGATCCAATCACACGCGGATTTTATTCCGAGAACAGAAGTGATCGTTTTACGCGGAAATCTCGCTGAGACTGCTCCCATATTCCCCCCTTTTTTTAAGCTTTTTCGTGTGTTTTTATGAACTCATTTGACCTTCTTTTCTATTGGAAATAACAAAAATAAAAATAAAGACAATCAACTAAAACTGATTCAATTTGATTACAATTTGTTGTGATTCCCACACTGCTGGTGGACATTTCACTAGAATATTGACAATAAAAACAATTGTTTACTAAAACATCCCAAAGATTTTTACACTGGCCTATAAGTAAGTGCACTGTATAATCAATCAACTGTAACTGATTATAATTGGAGCCCGACCGATATTATCGGCTGATATTAGGCATTTTCCAAACTATCGGTATCGGCCATTATAAATGCCATTATAAATTCTTTATAAATGAATATTTAAAAAATAAAATAAAAACGGACAAAACACCCTTCAATGACTCATGTCATGAGTGTTGCCGTTGTATAGTTTGTCCACCAGAGGGCACTCTACACCGTCCCTGTTGGCAACACTCGTGT
>JBBPDE010036667.1:0-10178 GCA_037974605.1 Nannopetersius ansorgii
ACACACTACTGCACTCAACACACACACACTACTGCACTCACAACACACACACACTACTGCACTCACAACACACACACTACTGCACACACACACACACACACACACACACACACACACACACTACTCCACTCACAACACATATGGAGGCGTTTCTACACACACACACACACACACACTAAATAGACACATGTGCATTTTACACACACACACACACACACAGACACACACACACTCACACACTGCCGCGAACTGTACAAACAGTGAACAGAAAAAAGGGAAAAGTGGTCTCATATGTTTTTTTCCATGGCTTTATTTCATATTGACCTTTATTTTATTTTCTACAATTTCTTTATTTAGATTTTAGTTAGACTTTATTTTTTATACTGTTCTTGACTATGTGTCTCTGCAGTCCTTACATAAGCAGTTTCCTCTGGGATTAATTACATTTTCTAATTCTGATTCTGAATATGGCAAACTCAGACCTCTGGCAGACATACAGTGCTACCGTCGAAGAGCTGAACTGCTCATATTAACAAATTTAAGACTGATAATGCAAATGAATGATTTGTGATGAAACGCCGAGACAGCAGAGAAGAAGGGAAGGAAACGAGCAGGATGCAGGAAAGCATATTCAGAAAGTAATGAGCTTCACACTCACTACACACTGCACACCCAGAGTGACTCAGCCTTCCCGTCTCGGGCTGGGCGTGGCATTTAATGGCCATCCATCGCTATGGCAACCGGACACGGCAGGGTGGACAAAGTGAATAAACAGAGGACCCAACCGTGGTGGTGGTCAAGTCAACACATTCTGTTGTGAGTGGCAACGAAGAAATGGAGGGGGGGGGTTAGAAACAAGACACCGGCGTCTTGCCTGAAGTATATTTTCTGCACCAGGAAACTCCAAAACTGTTTTAGAGAAATGTTCTAATTATAAACCAGAATGAAAAGTAGTTTTGTAAGTATGACTCTCTCTGTATCTAAAATATCACATGACTCTGTGGTTGGTCTTCCTTATTCAAATAAAAAGAATATGAGATTTTTAGTTCATTTTCATGCTGATTTCAGATCTGCTTTCAGTTTTTTTTTCAGTCACATTAACTTTGCAGTACCCCTCTGCATTGCAGTACCACACAATCAGTGGGGGCAGTATTGCGCTATGTCGGCGACCAGTATGCCAGTGGAAGAAGTTACTTCACGTGTCCGAATTTCGCTGCTGCTGAGTCAAGCTAGCAATGGAAGATAAACACACGCTTTTAAATGAACAATTTCGCTTTAAGGGTGTACTCACACTAGGCAGTTTGAACCGTGCCCGAGTGCATTTGACCACCAAAGCGCGGTTCGTTTGACTTGTGTGAGTGCTCCGAACCGTGCCCGGGCGCGGTTCGTTTAGCCATCCCTGGCCCGCTTGGAAGAGGTGAGCCAGAGCACGGTTCAGTTGGACTCGGGCGCGGTTTGCATTAGTTGTTATTGTTCAGGTAAGTAATATATACACACAAATACACATTACGTTACATTATATTAGATTAGATTACATCATCAGCTCTAAACTTTTGACCTCTTTCACAAAAGAAGATTTGTAACCACATTATAGCTGTGATTCTGCCCTTATTTATGACAGTGTATAGTGCACTGGGCTTGCGTCACTCCTAGTAGTAAACCTGGGGGTTCATTTTGGCAGCTTTATTTTTGCCAAACCTGTGCCTCACATTGGTTTCAATGCCTTAACAGGACATAGAAATAATAAACGAACTAGCCAAAAAAATCCTGACAGATTATTACCAATGATTGAGCAGTTCATGTGGAAGAACACATTTGTATAGTGTACAGGCCTCTTAGAGGGGCACACATTCAGTAACAGTGGGCCTCAGTTGGCTCAAACCCAGCTGTTACTGTCAAACAAGGCGAAGTAAATAGTAGCCCATTAATTAAACAGCCTGTAAGGAATCTTCTGTCTATTCTCTGTCTACTATATTCTCTAATTCACATGTTTAGCTGCATCTTACTCTCCCCATTATTCAGTTGGAATGGAGTCTTTGTTTGCAGAACTCCTTGGATTTACCACCCACTTGCTCCGCCTGGGCTGCAGGAATGTGCCACTCTGGAATGTCCCTGTCGAAATGGAGCTTGGAGCTCAGCGCGATTTGCGTATTATAAGGGTATTCGTTATGATTAGTAACGGTAACAGTACTTCTTTAAATACTCATGATACTCGTATCTTTCTTGTGATATCTGGTTATAGGCATAGACTAGTCTCTAATTTGAGATTTCATAAATACAATATTAAAAATGTAACAATGAATTCTTATTAATACAACATTTTAAGAACCACACCAACATGTTTAGTGTTTCTGACTGTATTTCTGAAACATAAACTTAATATCTACTGAATGAAATAAGATTTTGTTCTGGACTATTTCCCTCAGCACCCGGTCACTAAAAAAACGTGTGAGAAAAGGTGATTTTTATTAAACGGTTATGATTAAAACATGCTTTCTGTGAAATATTCGAGAGTGGTGCCCCTATCTGAGCAAGACTGCAAGATTAACCTCAGACGAGAACGCAGTGTTCATGGCCAGTGGTCCAAGATAGCATAATTAAAAATCAATCCCTACATTACACAGCACAGTGCCACTCAACATGGGTGTCTGCAATCTGTTGTAATAGAATTAGCTCTTAGTGTTTAGTTGAGCTATCCAGTGATGTGTCATTTAAAAAGTAATATCTCAAAAATAAGCAGATTGTGATGGAGTGTAATGGGGGAGACCTAGCTGTTGTGTTGACAAGGACTGAATTAAGTAAATCTGGGTGAAATCCTGACACTTTTTACACTTCATTTACAAAAAGGAACAAACAAGCAATATGATTGGACAGGACAGTAACAGCTGCTTCTCAATAAAACTATGGTGTGAATGAAATCTGTCCTATAAACAGTTTCACACTACTGGCAGACAAAGGAGTTACACTAAACATTACAGAGGAAATGATATACAGGAGAATGTATAAATATACAGTAATCCCCTGCTTTTTGCGGAGGTTACGTTCCAAAAGCATCTGCATATGGTGAAAAACTGTGTTGTGTTTTGGTAAAAAACGCCTAAAATTGCCCATTTTTATAGTGTAAACCCTAAATATGCCCCCAAATCTGCTCCCAGAACAATTTAATTCAGTTTAACGCATTACTCTTAAAGAAAATGTAAAGGTAAATAAATGATCAGAATCAGAAAACTTCATTGCATCAAAAACCATTAGCATCAGCAGTTAGCATTAGCAGCGTACGCGAGTGAAAACAAACACTCGTACACAAAAGAAAGGTTGAAATAACTCTCTCTACCCACATTTTTAGACGGAGCACAGCTTACTAATACTAAATAAACTGATATCACGGGGGGGGGTTGTAAAACAGTAACATACGAGGACAAGACACGGAGCAGTCATGCTACATGCTTCAGCAGCTTCTTCTTGTTCTTCTTATGGTGGTTGACTTTTTAGTGAATCTGTATAAATTTTACAAATACCCTAAAAATTGCCATTTGGCTCTCAACCTGGTAACTGTTACAACAGTCTGAATAGCAGTTATATCATTTATAATAATCCTGTCTTAAATATCTCAACAGTGTTTTAACAATGCATACAAATCCTCCCTGGGAAAGAGTTGACCATCTGATCCTCATCTATGGGCTTACACCATTTAGATTGTGTTTAAAAACATCATTAGCAGTGAAAATGCTTAAAATGGTACTTGCATAAAAGAGAGAGTGAACGAGTGCAGGAGTTTTTGCGTGCTTTGCATAAAACTGAATTTCTCCTCAGTAGCACGGGGCGCCTCTGAGACAGCTTCTGGACATGGCCCAGGTGGCAAAGGTTTTTTCTGCTGCCTGGTCTCATGAGGTTTCCTCCCTGTTATTATATCCCATCCCAGAGCACCGCCTGGCAGAGGCTGGCCGAGTGCTGAGAGCTATTTAATATAACTACTGACACAGTGGAATGGAACTCAGAGGAGAGAAATAGAACAAGAGATGAAAAACAAATGTTTCAGCCTTCAGCTTGGGCATTCAAACACATGTTGAGCCAAGTTACACAAACTTAAGTGCTATACTGCTGTCAACGGTACACTATGTGATTTTAGACCTACAAAGTGGGGACCTTGGGACCTTATTTGGTACTGTAAAGGGTGTTCTCCACTGACTGGTTCCAGCTCGGTTCGGTTCAGTTCGGTACTACTCTGTTCAGTTTGGTTTCGAACCTACAGTTTTCCGCTACAACTGGTAGGTATAGCGACCAAACATTCTGAGCAGCAGCCCGAGTGGAGTACTCTAAGCTGAGGTAAACAACCCAGCATCATTACAATCGCCAGCATGGATGAAATCAGAGGGGTTTTATTTCTTATCCTTGGTTTGTGGCTGTTTGACACAAAACAGAGACAATTGGCTCACCGGACAAGGCTTAAAAAAGCAACATTAGGCTAACGCCAATGTTCCATCGACAACACTGGTGTAACCATAGCAACCACCAATCAATAACCTCCAATATGTAAACATCATCATTTAGTATCGGTTCAGCACGCTTG
This sequence comes from Nannopetersius ansorgii, assembly GCA_037974605.1. Taxonomy (NCBI): domain Eukaryota; kingdom Metazoa; phylum Chordata; class Actinopteri; order Characiformes; family Alestidae; genus Nannopetersius; species Nannopetersius ansorgii. Next base: position 4,571 of record JBBPDE010036667.1, read on the forward strand.
GAACCTCAGCCAGTGTGGTACCAAGAATGGTAATCGGGTACCAGGAACCAGATTTTAGTGATGGAAATGCAAAAAAAGCAAGTAGGATTGAACCGAACTGAGCTGGTACCAGTCAGTGGAAAAACCCCATAAGTTGGTGCCCACTTTACGTTCTGGAGAAAACTGGACATGAAAACCAGAACCCATGAAGTTCATGTCAGATTCATATCAGTGAAATGTACCAGGCATCCTCGTCTTATCAGTGTCTGAGCAAAACCTCCCTTTCTGTGATGAATAGAACAGTAGAAACAATCCAATATTCATTTATATGAACTTCTATTATAGGTTAATACGACTTTTGCTTGTCCCTTAAAGTTGCCATTTTGGGGTAACAGGGTTTCGTCCAAAGGTGAGGACATGTAAGTGGGTTTAAATAAAATAATTTAAAAAGTCAGGCTTATGTAATGTGGTTCCCACAAACAGATTATGTCCTGGCCAAAAGGCACACATTGTGCTTTTTTTTTTCTTTTGAATGGTGTCCTTGTCTGTGTAAAGTTTTATTATCAATGTCCTTTTGTTGTGTTTAAAACACCTTGTGAAACAATGACTTGCCAAACTGACCCCAAGCCAGCTGAACATGTCTGTGAGACTCAAAAGAAGCAGAATAAAATATGTCCCTGGCCCATAAACAGTTCCACACTACTAGAAAAACTCAGCAAGCCAAGATCAGACAAATGAGTTACAATAAACATTACAGTGGAAATGGTATGCAGCAGAAAATATATAATGTATGAAAATGTGTATATATATTAAAAAAGATCCCTTCAAGTTTCACACGTCAGTTATAAATAACCAGGTAACAGTTATAACAGTTATAGCAGTAAATACCAGTAAAAGTGAAGACATGCAAGTGGGTTTTAATAAAAAAATCAGGCTTCCGTTATGCGGCTGCCTCAAACAGATTCTTTTTTGGCCAAACAGATGGTACACGCTGTGCTGGTTTCGTTTGGATGACGCCCTTGTCTGTGTGGGGTTTTATTATCGATTTCCTTTTGCTGTGTTTACAACACCTTGTGAAACAATAACTTGCCAAACTGACCCTAAGTCAGCTAAACATGTCTGTGAGACTTGGTGAACAATGGGACACAGTAATGGTACCACAGCAGTCCCATTCAGGGGGAATTCAAAGGAAATGGACTAATATGCTCGGAATCCATAGGAGTCCACTGAGACCCCTTTGTTCCTATCTACCATAAATAAATAAATACACGAATAAATAAATCCTGTGTTTTCTAAAGATTTCAGTAAATAATAATACCAGTTACAGATAGAATAAGCTAAAGAATAAACTGAGGTTTGGTGCAAGGGACGTCCACTGATAAGAACTATTTCGTCATTATGCTGACATTCCTTCACTGCGTATGGGAGGATCTGTTGATTTGGCACAGGCCCTGAAGCACTGGAGAAACTGGAGAGGTTAAGAGTGTACTTACTCTTCTTTTTGAAAACTACCAAACCCTCCAACACCCACACAGAAGCAGGAACAGCAGCTTACCTGCAAAAAAAAAAGACAAAAATATCTGCAACTATTCCATCATTCAAACAGCGAAATACTATAATAACGTAGTTACTTTGTCCCTCAGGCAATAAAACTCAGGTCTACACCGCTCTACAGACTGGGTGGAGGTGTTAGTGTGAGTGATAATGCATAAACCAGTGCCAGTTTCCTGGGAAGAGTCGTTAAAGCCATAAGCCAGACCAAATAGGCATTAAAACAGGGAGGGAAGGGTAAAGTACACATCAAAGGAAATGGCAGATAGCGCAGGTCTGTTTGTGGAACATTAGCTTATTTAATAACACTTAACCCTTGATTAAACAGTCCAACACCATTTCAAGTCACTGCTGGGAACGAGCTGGCATGAAAAAGTCCTGCACTGTTGCTTTTGCCGCAGCACCACCTGCTGGATGCATAAAATTAGGACTCAAAGGGATTCCTTTAAAATAAACAGACCGATTTTTAGATGAACATGGCGTGACATGTTGTAATCTGCATCGCGCTGATTGATGGCTATTTGCTTTCATTTAATCTGTAATCATTCTTGACATTTTCACCAAATTGGTGGCAAATCACCATTAAGCCACTTTAAAATACCATAGAGAGAGACCACAGACAGCTGAGAGAAAGTATTTCCCTTCAATAACTGGAAATAAAATGGGTCTTTGCTCATCTTAGTTCTGAGGATAAATCAGGTGAATGCTAGAATCATCTAAAATTGTAACTTATAATATGATCATATATGGAGCTTGGGTTCCCAATCCTGGTGCTGGATAACCTCCTATCCTATACACTACAGCGTTGGCATTGCTCTAACACACTCATTCTACTTCAGGATTACCTTGATACTAAGATTATTGAGTGCAGGAGTACTTCAAGACAGTAGGGAGGGCATCCATAGAGGCCCATGCACTAAAACCTCTTATGGATAATCACAGCACTGAATACCCACAGAAAGATCCAATTTGATGCTAACAGACCTCCGCTGTTAACTCCATTCATCAACAGATCGCCCTAATGCCAGTATATTCCATCTTATTCATAATGCAACCCTGTGGTGACTTCACAATTATGCATCTAAACAATTATTTACAACTCTAATGTAAACATTTAAGTTAGTGTTATGTGCTGGTGGCATGACATGGCAGCAGTTTGTTTGAGTATTTTTTCTGCTGATAGTTGTTTTATAATAAAAAGTTGTGAATCTGTGATATGGAGTAATCAAACCAAAACCTGAGGCCATGCTATAGTGATGTACCATAATCCCCCACACTTTGTTAAGAGCACCTGCATATAGTGAAAAAACGTGGTGTTGTGTTTTGGAATAAAAGAAAAATGCCTATTTATATAGTGTAAACCCTAAATATGCCCCCAAATCTACTCCCAGAACACTTTAATTTAATGTTAAACTCAGTTTAATACATTACCCTTAAAGAAAATGTAAAGGTAAATACTTAATCAGATTCAGAAAACTTTATTGCTTAAAAAAACATTAGAATTAGCAGCGTGCAAAGACTCGTACACAAAATAAACGTTGAAATAACTCCCTCTACCAACATGTTTAGACAGGGCACAGCTTACTAATACTAAATAAACTGAGATAACTGTTGAAAATTGAGGGGTGGGGGTTGAAACGCTAAAATACGAATACGAAGACATGCTGCAGCAGCTTCTTCTTCTTCTTCTTCTTCTTCTTCTTCTTCTTCTTCTTCTTCTTCTTCTTCTTTTTATGGCGTTTGGCAACTTTTCAGTGTATTACCGCCACCGCTGGTCGTGTGACGGTAATACAGTTCGGTTCTCAGAAAAATTAGACTGAATCCGCGAATGTTGATCTGAGTAAAACTGAGGGATTACTGTACTGGCATGAAAAACATCCAGTATCAACAATGGCAGTCCTCATCAGTGCACCCCTAATAAAAAAAAAAACCTTCATAAATACACACAGAGCTGCTTGGAGACAGTCAAATCAAGCTCGTAGCAGTATGTCACCTGCTGTTGAATCATAGTTATGGTCAATCATATGATCACTCATCGAAGGTTCTCCCATGTCACACTGACATGTTCATTATGGTTTAGTGCAGTTGGCACAGATGCAACGTAACACAACTCCAGATTTGGGCACTGGCACTGGTCTTACGTAAGACCTGCTGCCACCTGCTGTGGCTCACATAAACCCACAGTATGTCACGGTCATGCGACATGAAAACCAATCCTACAGAAAATAGCTGTCTATCGCTTTCATTTCTCACAGGTATTTATGGACGCAGCTGCAGGGTCGCTCTTTATCTGAACAATCTTGAATGTAGAGAATATAAATTGGCAATTTATGTAAATGGGCACCATAGAGATGCCTGGATTGCCAAGCATATTCACAGTGGCTTCACTGAGACTTACACTGCACAAGTCATGTACTGTATGTCTCTGAAAGCACTAATGAGCTGTGCAATTAAACGTCCTGGGAAGCATAAAGTCTAAAGAACAGGTGACTCCTCAAGAGAGATGAATATTACCCTACTGTAACCCTCTTCCCATTTCAGAGTTCCTGATCTGCCTTAGGGAAGAACCTTAATAATGTCTTTATAGTCTGTTAATTCCAGCAGTATTCAAGATACACACACACACACACACACACACACACACACACACACACACACACACACACACTGTACACACAGCATTTAGTAGTCTAAAATCGTTTTGAATGTTTCAGTATTAATGTTCCAGTGGCGTCTGCTAGTCTTTGAAACAGGGGAAGTTCATATTAAGCCTTCATCATAAAATTCATAAAATTCATTGTTATTTGTGCAAAAAATCTGAGAGGGTTTCATCAAGAGGCCTGTTTTTTGCCCCAGATCAGTCTTGGGCGTTGGTCTGCCCTGCTGTTTAATTCTGAGTCTCTCCTCGTAAGGAAGACACTAAATGGTTTTGCCAAAAGCAGGTCAACAATATTAGCACCGTCTGTCACTATACACAGTTTCCTAGCTGGCTAGTTTCCCCTTCCACAAGCTACTTTAATTATTATATTATATTATTATATATTATATTATATTATTATATTTTAATTATATTTAACTAACTTCACAATACTGAAACAAGGAGCAAAGTCAAGAATGATATGTTTTTTTTTAATTTACAGAATGATTTTTACAAACAAAAAACAACACAAAGTGCAGCAGTTTCTTATACAACTTCACCTGCAAATCCGCACGGGACTGAACCCAAGGCTGGACTTCCCGAGAACACATTTCCACTATAGGCAGAGTGCTTTACACCACCAAAGCGGATTCTGTGTAGTATGTAATGCAACAGAAAATGGCCGTTTTATGCACAGCATGCTTCATCACTCCGCAGCTCCATTCGTTTGCCTGGTCTGTTTTATGGCTAAGCTGTTGTTGATCTTAGATGCTCCCATTTCACAATAATAGTAATAACAGTTTCCTTCACAAATGTACTTTTTCACAAACTGGCAAATGATGTGTCCTAGGCTCTGCATAGATTTGTTCTTCATTTTAGCCAGCAATTAGTAACAGTTGCCACTAAAACTCTTGGGGATTTGGGGGTGTCCATATACTTTTGGCCACATATTGTAGCATATGCATCATGGACCAGAGAGCATGAGACAAAGCAATGTTTGCTGCTTTTCTCTCCAGAGGATAAGAAAAGATTTGGGCTGGCCATTTCCGATTATGTCATCATTGGTCCCTTCAAAAACAATGATGTAATGCCTCTGCCTGAACACCCGGCATCGCCTCTGCTCTTCGATCACTGCACAGGCACAAAGCTACCGCTTTGGGATCAGACTTCTCCTGCAGAAACCAGGAGAAACTGCCAGCTGAAGGAAGGCGTCGGCTACACGAAACTGAATAATAATACTTACTCATGATTATTATTATTGGTAGTAGCAGTAACTATTATGATAATGATTAAAATTAATAACATATTGAAAAATGTTGCAGTTGATAACAACTAAATACAAGGTTTTATATGCATATATGTAGATAATAATAATAATAATAATAATAATAATAATAATAATAATAATAATAATAATAATAATAATAATCATCATCATCA
>JBBPDE010036683.1:0-10176 GCA_037974605.1 Nannopetersius ansorgii
TATGCGCGCACACACACACACACACACACACACACACACACACACACACACACACACACACACACACACACACACAGGGCCAGGTCGGTCACAAACTGACAGAGCAGTGAACGCACAACAGAGGGAGGTAGAGAGAGATTTATACAGAGAGTGAAAGAGAGAGACTGATCTTTTGATCACAAAAGTCCAGCTAGTAAAGGTAAGTCCAACTGAAGATATTGTTTGTCAGACTTTTATAGAATAAGCATTTCACAAATAAAAGAACAGCATTATTAATCAGTAATTCTTATGTGAAAAATTCACTCAAAGAAATGACTCTGGGTTATAGTAATATATATTCCTAGAAAAATAGTAATTTTTACACTGTAATATTAATTTTGGAGGGAACTCAATAAAGACAAAAATAATTACACAATTAATTTGTGTAATCAATTTACTGAAATTTACTGAAATCTATAATCAATAAATCTTACAAGAGATTCTCAAATGTTATTTAAATGTATTTCTGTCAAGGCACTACACCTGAAAATACTAAGTAACCTTTATTTAGAAAAATTAGGTCTTAATTTGAACATGCGCAGTAAGTCAGAAGGCATGTTGAGGCAACAGACAAGAAGACGTTAAGTGTGGAGTCGAAAGCAGGAATCACTGTTTTGGCAATCCTACAGAGAGTTCTAAATGTAAATTTGGTTCCTGTGTGTAATGGAGGCTTGTGTGCTAAATGTAGTGAACCAAGTCTCAAACAACAAAGCAGCCTATACCTTAAAATATTGTGAGGAGCTGGCAGGCAGAACTGGCTCCCATGAGCCTTTGCGGGCAGAGTGAGTGGCCTTTTGGCTGTTAAATTGTGTTTTGGGCATCAATTAAGGGGTGGGGAGTAGATGTGTTTGTGTGTAAATTGTGTGTCATTTTGTATGCTGGAGCCATGTTTCACCAGTCACCCTCCCCTGGAGTGCTAGTGGTGCGGGTGGGGTGGCAGGCGAAACACAGACTTGTTGTCGGACAGTTTAGTGTGGTACTGACTTTTGCCATAGTAGTATTGAAAGCTGTGAAGCTGAGAAGATACAAGAAAACTTGTGAAGACCCATGGTATCTTTACTTTCTTTTGCTCATGCTCGCCACAATATATTAAAAAGATAAATACATATTTCTTGATAGTTGCAGTATTAAGCATTGCAGACACATGAGAGTTACTTAATATTAAATTAGTAGTGTTATTCCAACATGAAAATAATCCCTTAACATTTAACATTTGCTCAATATTTCTGAGTACATGTGACTGCTCATGTATATGTTAAGGTAAATTTTAAGTAAGTTTCACTCAAGATTACGGCATTAAAATTTACTCAAAAGATGAGTGCAAATTGTTACTAAGATTTTTTTAAAGTAAATTCTATGAGTTATTTATTTGTGTGTATAAACCTATAGTATGATATAAATCATCTGTTACCTTTATATAAACATATAGAACAACATTAATAATCTTTTAAACATCCAAATTTCAGTTTGCATCTGAAAAATCTGCATTTCTAGCACATAAAATTATTTTATCTTAAAAGGACAAAATCAATAATACACAAATAGTGCACTATTAATTTAATACATTAAAATGTGTAAAAGTGTTGTAAGAGCAATGCAACGGATGAAACCCCACAATTACCTGAGAACAAAAAAACGTTATAAGATATAACGATGACACATTTCTTATACAAGAAATATATTATATTCTTTAGGGTACCAAAAGTGATTCTTCCATCATTTCACATAAAGAGCCCTTTTTGGTGCTTTAAATTTAAAACCGTTTGTGCTGCTACAAACTAAAACACCAAACAAAAGAAGTAAAATTTTAAAATCAGCAGAAGCTCAAAGAGCGCACAGATACCCAAAAAACTTCCTTGTGGAATTCCTGACGATCCTGTGCGACCCACAGTCTGAGGGATCTGGATAAAAGAGACATTTGAGCTGCATTTAGATCTGCATTTAGATCTGTAAAATGCTCCAAAAAGCACTGCGCACCATAACTAACATTAGTTAACTTTTAACATGATGCTTATTAACATAATTCACATTTTGTTAATGCCCAGAAACATCATCATCCTTTCTGCGGTTACTCTCAGTGCTGGACTGGCATTCCGGGCATCTGCCCAGTGGGTCGATGTTAATTTAGGGCCAGCGCAGAATCTTGTCAGCACAGACACCGACAGTGACAACAGTTAGACACTCAGCATCTTTTTACCTAGGAACATGGGTTTACTTCAGTCCAAACCTGGTGAGTATAAATAATTTATTACAGTTTTTTTATGATAAAGCTAATTAATCATTTACTTTCCAGTTTATTGTGGAACATTGTGATGTTGTCTCTTGCTCTACCAGCTAACTGCCAGAGCTGAGTGGAGGAGAAATGCTGCAGCTAAAGACCTACATTAATAGAGCAACCATATACAAGGATACAGAGAGACAAAATGGCGAAGCTTAGGATCTGCAGTGTGTGTGCATATATTGTAACAGACATAAAACATTGTGAAATAAGTCTGATCTTCCTAACTTAAGTGGACACTTCTCTGTTGTTAATGCAGATTAAAATGGGCCATTTCTGTTTGTTGAATGCCTTTTTAGCACTGTTATGTAATTGCCCCATTTGAAGCTGTATCTGAACTCTTCTGGGTGAAGAGTTAAGATACCTGTGTCTGTGGGACAGTAAAATGTGGCGAGGAGACAGGTTTATTTAGCTAGTGGGTTTTGTGCTGAACAGAGATGTTTCTCTCGTTTTCTGAGATGTTTTTGTCTCTGCAGATTTTGTCTCTGTGTAGAGCTCCCTGTTTTTGTCAGTACCTCTATATTGAAAATGTGTTTTATTTTTGAAGACACGCCATTAGTACAGCAGAACGAATGTTAGCTGACGCTCTTATCCAGAGTGACGTACATCGCTGCTCAAGTCCACGTCTGTTTCGTAAACCTGTAAAGTTATGCTTAAATCCACGTCCATTATTCACCCAAATTAATCCACGTTAGTTACACCTAAACACCACCTGCCAAAGACAAGTGGATGGGGATAAGAGGGTTTTTTTGCTGTTTTTATTTTGAGAAATAAGCAAGCAGAAACGAGAGGCATGGTTAGTCACCAACGTGTCTTGAAGACAGTGAGGGGCTCTGCAGATCGGATCTAGCATAGCATTTCTGTTTTTGCCTCTGCACACATGTGCGTAGCCCCTTGGACTGCATTTTTGGTTTGAGAGTCTGAAAATACACACATTTTTTACTCCTTACTCAATTAATGGACTTCTTTGGATGCCCTTCTTTGGAGCTTCAGTGGAGATCAGAGGTGTAGAACCAAATGTTGTATTTAGTGTTTTAGCATGCATGAAATTTGCAAAACATTAACACCACTGGGAGCAACGTTTATTTTGCATGCACAAATAAAGTAACAACGCAAATAACAATCAAATTTATAAGTAACTTTGTTACCGTCAGCCGAACCGCCAAGTTTAGTTTTTTAATAATGACGTTTCTAACTAAATTCTTGAAGCTACACGAGAATAAATGTTACCGCCGAAATCAGCGCCGAGATTGTAAACGAAACACTACAAAATGGAATGAAACTAATATTTGTTGCCTGTGTAATCAAACGGAGGTGAGCTTCTCAGTCCGGGGCAGACAGCTTGCATCCTTCTTCATTGAGTTTTCAGTCTCAGTTATACATCTCGTGATGTCGCATATAATCTCGCCAGAGGGTGGCAGCAAGAGATTATGGAATAACAAAATTTATACTGAATGTATAACACCAGAGAAATCAAACTTTTAAAAAATAATGACATTTTTACAGTTTAGCTGGATGACAACATTTTCTCTGCACTGTATTAATCTCTGTTTGGGGATTTTTACAGTAAAAAGAATTTCCCCCCATTCTCCCGTGGGATTGGTGTGAGTTACAGTGTTCACAGTGGTGCTCAATGGAACCAGACATCCTCCTCAAAAAGTTCCTTCACAGAAAGTAATAAAGTAAAAAATTGGAGGCATAAGAATGTAATTGCTCCACCTCAGCAACCATCAGTAACCACCTAGCAAGGAGCATAGTAGCCATAGCAACCACACACTTCACAATGTCTTATTATTGGTGTTATTATTTTTGTTCCATCTTGTTTTTGGAGCAACTTCTCCTCTTACAGCATGATTTTTGTGGCTTGTAATGAATGGGAGAGATGAGCCCTGTTTGAAATCTGTGTAGAAAGAGTATTTGATGACACAAGTGAAAGGGATAAAAAGCATAAAAATCCAAAACATGAAGTAAAAAACATGTAACAAGACACATGGCAGACTCATAAACAAACTTCAAGACACCACAGCACAGGTCAGTCATATAATATAAGACGTGTGTGACAGTTGTGGTTTAAATATAATCAGCTTGTGAATGCTGCTATGTGTTCAGTCATTCTCACCCATAAATTGTTCGGGAGGAGCCAGGAGTCAGAACAAACACTTGAAACAAGATAGGTATGAATATAGGGACCAAGTTGGTATCAGGAAACAGAAGAACGGCCCCCTCTGGCTCTGGAGTCTGGAGTGTGAGCTGCAGTAACGAAAACCAGGACAATAGGGTGCTAGCAGTGTGGAGATGTAGGCACTTCTTGACAGAGACCATTCAAAGGCTACACAATGATCTCAGAAATGCTGTGAGAAAGAGACCCAGAGACCCAGCTCAACTAAAAAGACTATCAGTCTCTTCTTTAACACAAATTTCATTCTTATTCTTTTGGTATTTCTTTCCAGTTTTGGTTTTAAGTTTTGTTAGAGCCACTGTTTTAATTTATGCATTAGTTTTGTTTTTTGCTGGAGTTGTCGAGCTTTTACACTTTTAGTAAATCCAGTTCTGAATTTGGGGTTATGTGGATGAGTGTGTTCTAATAGCTTTCTAATGGTTCTTCTAATGTTTTTTCTGAAGAATTTGTCACAATTTTGGCTGATAAACAAGTAAAAATAGGTGAAGATGTCATTCTTCGCTGTGAGACAATCCCAGCAGACCTAAAGCTAATGTGGGAGAAGAATGGACAGAACCTGTACTGTGTGGAAGGAAAACACTGCATGGAACAAAATGGCAGACTCTTAGTGATCAAAAACGCTGAGCAGGGAGATGAAGGGATGTACACAGTAAAGCTGGAGAATAGCAAGGGTGAAGCTTCATGTTCTGCCACCGTCACTGTGGGTATGTAAGAATTTTTTTCTGGAATGACTAATCATTTAACTCCATTTGATATCTCAGAAATTTCTTTCACTTTGATACTCACAAGTGTAAATTCAAATTCAGTGTAAAATATTTTATCACATTGAGGCTATCATATTTACTTTTAGAATGAACAGATGACTAATGTTGCCAGTCATTTACCACCAAGCTTTTCAACTCTGCTAATGTTGCTTTAGGTTGCCATTCCTGTTCATTTATTTGGAAAAAAATACTCATTCGGACAGTTATCATGGAACTACAGTTACAGTTAATTAATGTGTTTTTTTAATCATTCCGAAATCAGAAATTCTTTTAGAAAAGAGTTTGCAGCATCACTTACAGCAATGGTTCTCAAACTTTTAAGGCCCACCTATCTATCACAGCATGTTGCCAAGGTCCACTTGGCCACATTTTTATATTTTTAACAGTAATTCGTGCATTTTTTGCAGAATCAAGTGAATGGAGGGAAATACAATCGAAGTGAGTACATTTAAGTCAATATGTGATGACTATTACTGTACTGGCATTACCCCGGCAATTTCATGACCTTTAGTCTTTTAAGTTCTTTTGCAGATAATACGCCTGTCCAGGCGTACTATACTAAAATCAAGATAAGTAGTATACTAAAAACATAAGTAGTGAACAGTACATTTTTGACATTGTATTTGCACTGGCACAATCCTGGTGCATATTTTTATTTTAAAATAGTTATTTGGCCAATCAAGTAGTGTGAGGTAATTGTTTGGACAATTCTGTTTTTTTTTATTTCATATGCTTGCATACACCCACTTCAAAATGTCTGCACATAATGAACCACAAAGAGAGAACCACTGCCACAGCTGGTCAAATTCAGTTTGTTGTTTTATTATACTGGCATGTAGTACAAACTAAAATCTATCACTGCTGTGTCTGGCATCCCACACCCCGGATATCCTGGTCTCTGGAACACATTTATAACCCTCTGTCACGGTTCGGCTTTTCTGTTGGGTTTTTGGGCTTTTATTTTGGTGTTTTGTGCATGTTTGTGTCTTGGTTCACGTTTTCACCTGTCCTGGGTTCGGTTAAAGTGATTGTGTTTTCTGATTGGTTTCTGTTCGAGGCATGTTCTGTATTTATGTTCTGCTTTGTGTGTTTGTAACTATGAGTCCATCGCCTGATTTTGAGCATTTCTGTTTCCTGCTTGCTTGTTTCTGTTGTGTTTATCCAAGTGGCCAGAGTGCCTGTTTTCTTTTGCCTTTTGAATAAAGACAGATCTGAATGGATCCCTGACGTTCTGCACGTTCCTGCATGCTTCCAGGTAGCTCCGGGTCTGGGCCTCGTGGCCCGACCTGTGACACCCTCGCTGCTCTTAATTGTGTTTTTGTATTGTCTTTCATTTAGCACTTCTGTCCCGCATTACTGTTACCTAGTAAAGCCCAGCTTGACCCAGAGTCCTTTGGGCAGCTAGTGGCCTATGGTTAGGGCAGTGGTTCTCAACTGGGGGGGGTTGGCTTGGGGAGGAGAGATTGTTGTTACTGGTTCCCCAACTTCAAATCATCCTCTCGGGGGGTGTTGGGATGGGTGAACCAGCTTAGGGGGGGCCCAGCTTGCAAAAGGTTGAGAACCACTGGGTTAGGGCATTCGCCCTGCGATCAGAAATTCCCGGTTCGATTCCGCTAAGGTACCCTGAGCAAGGTACCGTCCCCACACACTGCTCCCCTGGCCGTGTTCTTGGCTGCCCACTGCTTCACTTGGTGAATGGGTTAAATGCAGTGGTTGAATTTTGTGCTGTTCGCGTATGACAGAATGGTCACTTTCACTTTATGTGCCCAAAGGTCAGTTAAATTTCTTTGTCATGTCTGTGTTTGTCTGTATTCATGTTAGCCATGAATATGGCCTCCAAGTATGCCTGGCCAACCTGAATCACTGTGGAACATTCTGTCAGGCTGATCTACCCTTTGACACTATTGGATTCATCTTGATTCAAAGCTCATGTGACTTTTTTTGAACTGTGACTGTGAGACAGGTCCTGCAAGTGCTACATTTCATTTGTTTTCATTTTCTCACCATTTGCTTATTAAACAAGTACTTTCTGCAAATGCATCATGACCGATGAGCAGACCTTCCCATATACAGCAGGACTGCCACTTTCCTGCAAAGACTTTTTGGTGGTCCTCAACCAGCTTATCCAGTTGGTGGTAGAGCTGATTTCTATTGTTCAGGATTCACCAGTTATGCCTTCTCCTGCTCAGGCGGCAGACAATGGCCTGAATTAGGTGCCATTTCTGGAAGTACCAGGACATCCCTAGTCCTGAGTTCTAGGCTGAGCTGACCTGCTGAGATCCCTTTACCTAAATGGTGTCATCAGGCTGCTCATAGGTCTAGATCATCACGTCAAAGATATTGTCCAGCTCAGTTAGTATCTCCCAATTCCTGGCCCTTTCCAGACCTCTGGATTCATCTGACTATCCCAACACTGGGTCCCACAGTGGAGAAATCAACGTAAAGCCTAAGAAGCTGAGAGCCTCCCAGCTGTCCACCCTGTATACAGCTTTTCAGCATTTTCAGCTTATTCCAATCCTTTAAACACTTTTCAGAGCATTTATATTTCTAGACTAAACAACTCTTGTTTTAAGATATCTTGTCAAGTAAAATTCTTACTGCATGGACAGATAATTTCACTAGTTTTAAGTCATTTCCACCTTAAACTTAGTGTTAATTTCTTAAATTTGTCTTCATCGTTTTTGCAGTGTAGCGTACCCACAGGCAGGGCAAAGGACTGTGTTTGTACTGTGGATGTAACTGACACTAGCGGCAGCAGTGTCTTGTGCAATGGATGAGGGAGAATACCAAAAGACACAAGCTGTTTTCTTTAAATCATTATTAATTCTAATAATTCCAGTTTGTATTTTCATTGTTTCTAATCAGTATGTCTCTGTTTCAGCTCTAATAGATTTCTTTATATTTTCCAACCTTGCCTCAAAGTTAGTCCTTCCATGAGCACACCACCAATTAGTTCTTGATCTACTCTGGTTAAGACAGCATTGTACAGTAATAGACTACAGTTCTTCATACTTTCTTGGTCTCCCAATACTCCTATTCCTGCCTGAAGAAACCTGTACACTCTTATGCTACCTCCATATACAGTCCACACACTCACCTACTTTTGTAGAATATATGTTGCAGCCAAGTGCCTTCAAGGTAACCCCTCTCCCTTCTCACTCCTTGGAATTGCACTTTTCAGCTCCTGCCTGGAGCCACGTGCCTTTGGTTACATGTTTATCCACTGGAAGAACAAGAAAAAAAGGGCATTTTTCCTTATGTCAGTCCTCTATGTACCATGGGATGCTTGGGTTAATGCCTTTTCCTGAACTATGTGTTCTACAATATGCTTAACTGATTTGTGATTGTCTATACTGATTTTGGTGTACTCTAAAATCTTTGTCACCCAGTTGATTGTGAAGGTTTGGATTGGGACAGTGTTGTCGCAACACCATGGCAACCATGTTGAACTCCATCCCTGCACCTTCTTTCCTCTGAAATACAAACAAAGCATACAAATTCACAGTGGACCCCATGCTATCTTTTCTTCTTATGCTTGAATTTTCAAGTTACAAACCACCCAGGGTTCAAAAATGAGCACTATAAGGCTGCCATGGTGGAACCCATTCTGCTCACATTCATGTTGTGACATTCATTCATAGTGACGTGGAAAGTAGCTCATGAGGTCCAGTGTCACCCAGTAGAGATGGCCGCCCCTTGGACAGGCTATACTTGCCAAAGTGCCTGCGCAGGCCTGGATGAGTGGATGAGAACGATTCCAGTCACAAGTCATTTGGGCATTGCCTGTACCAGTTACATTGTTTAAAGAAAGTATCAATGATTTACTCAGGTGCGTGATATAAAGAATATAGTGTGCTCATATTCTATCTGTGACAGGAGGTTACACTATGATTCTGCCTCCCCTAAACTGACTTGTTTTACTGGTCACTTTGTCACTGATTTCATGTCAGCCCTGTTGTGTATAAGCTGAAGTCACCTTCTCATGCATGACCACCTTGTGTTTCATGTCTACCCACTCAGGCTGAAGATTCAGAGACTTTTGCATAAAGGGCAGCAGAACCAACCATTGTAGAGACTGTGGAGGGTGCAGTGTGGCTGGTTACAGTATCTCATGGACTGGGATAAGATAAGATAAGAAAGAACTTCATTCCAAGGGAAATTCTTTTGTCATCAACATGTTCAATGCAACAAGAGAAATCAAGATATACAATACGAATTAAAAGAACAAACATTCTATAACATACATATGAGTAATATTACACGGTTTGAGTGAGAAAGTAACATTAGTATTAATCCTGAGAAATCATCTACAGAGCAAGGAAGCGTTGTACAGTCCTATTGCCACAGGTAGGAAGGATTTCCTGTGGCAGTCGGTTATTACAGAATTTCATAATGCCCAGCCAGACTGCCCATTTTGATCTAAGGGATGTCCCCATAGTTGTCCCTCGCAGGGTACTTGAGTTTCAGGGCAGCCTTGGTCCAGTCCTGTTGTGACACCTGGGGTGCTCCCGTCCTTCTTTGGATGATGGTTGTGGGGAGGGTGTACCGTCACAGCTGTATCTCATGTGCCACAACCCTAACCTTCCTGGTCTCTGGAATACTGAGTCTGGGCTTTAATCAACCTGCTGTAATAGTATGTCCTTCATTTAGTGCACTTGTCCTGCTTTACCATTCATGCCACTGGATTTCTCAGATTATTTTCTCATACACAAGGTGAGGTCTAATCTCCGGTTTTAAGTGATCAGACATTTCAGCCAACCAGAGGTTGTGTGGCGGGGCGGTCTAGGTGTAAGTTAAAGCCACCGATGAGATACACATCAGTGCGCTATTTTTAGATTTGTCTACAACCAGAAAACTGCAACGACAACGCCACCTAGGGACTTCCACCCTAGGATATACTCTATCTAACAGGACAC
>JBBPDE010036693.1:0-10176 GCA_037974605.1 Nannopetersius ansorgii
GTAGACAAATCTAAAATTAGCGCACTGATGTGTATCTCATTGGTGGCATTAATATACACCTAGACCGCCCCGCCACAATCGCATTCAGTTTTTCTTCACGATTTGTATAGTGTCCCAACTTTTTTGTATAGTGTCCCAACTATTTTGGTGAGAGTAACTTAAAAGTAATGCAATAGTAGTGTAATGCCTTACATTTTAAATACAGTGATATTGTAATGTAAGGAATTACTTTGAAATTACAGTAAAAGTAATAAAAAATGCACTACAGTTTTGAAGTAACTTGTTCAACACTGGTTAGTATTACCAACTAAACGCTGAATGAAAACTTGATTAGTTCTAGTAGTCGGTTCTTTGTCTCACCTGTTCTTCTCTGCTGTTTATGATCACCAGGTCTGCTCCTCTCTCTCTGCAGTCCTGTCTGCTCTCACTCCAGCTCTTCTTCTCAGTAGAGATATAGTACAGACTCGAACGGAAATACCTCCACCCATCTCAAATAAAGACATGAAAAATGTTATTTTTCTTATAATATGTTATTATTAATAGTAGATGTGAAGTGGTAAAGTTTAATTGTGGACATATTGCTTACAGCCATTAGAGTATGAGATGAATGAGTCTAGTGGTGTTTGATACACAAATTTTATCAAGCCTTTATCAGTTGGAGACTTAAGTAATTGTGAAGAATCAGACTTCTGAATGGCCAAAGTCAGTGCAGTAATGAATGGACTGCAATATGCAGTGGCATTCATGTTATTAAAGATGTGAGCAACAGCATACCCATATGTGAAAATCTCTTTGAAAGACCATCTCTCTCAGCAGTGAGCTTGTACGACAGGACTATGACAGCAGACAGCAGGAGAACACACAGCAGTCCCAGACACACTGCAGCAACAATGGAGCATCTGCTTCCTGAGTCAGTGAAACATGTTTTCATTAGAACATCTAAATGCATCAGTTCAATCACAGCCAAGTGAAACTCAAAAACCAAATAAATAAACATTGCTGTTCCTATTCTGAGGCCATAATTCTTGAGAGCCATGAGAATTATGGAGAGGCCTATGGGACGATGACAGCAGCCAGCATAAAGGCCATATCAAAAACAGTAATGGGGTATGTGTCTACAAATCATATTCTATCAAACCTGTTGTTCAGTGTTCAGTACTTTCCTTGAGGGTAAACAAAAAAAAGTGAGGAGAAACAGAATTTGAAGGAACAAGTCTGTTGAGCTCAGCACTGTTGATACAATGTGAGGTTCTTGAGGTGTGCTGGGATGAGCTATAAACACAGTTTGGAATTGAGCACTTAGAAAACGAAAGCAGAAATCCCATGTAAAATATAAAGTTAACAGTTAGTTTCACAAGTGGGAAATTTGCAATGTCACGTCAAGTAAATCTCAAGTAAACAGAACAGGAGCAGAATGTAAAAGCAGCAAAACCCAATAGAATAAAATCTATACAACACAGCAGTATAATATAAATACAGTTTGTGCATGAACACAGCAGAACTGCAGATATACTCATATAAATATGAGTTTGTATGTACATAGTGGATATGTACACATCAGATTGTCCTCACCTGCTTACTATCAGCAGACACTGACAGAAACAGTAATAATGCACCAGAAAAATGTAAGGTACAGTAATATTTTACTCGAAATATTGATCGTGTTGCACCAGAAATATTGCACACAAGACAAACTATTTCACTTATCAGCCCTAAGTGTTTGGATAAGTTAATTAAGAGCTCTTAATATTCAAGCTTGTTGCCATAAGAATGGCTGCTAGAAATTAATATGGTGGATGAGTAATTCTATTATTTGAATATGAAAGCACCTCATGCCTCATTGCTTACCTACCAAGGGTATAAAAAGAGTAAAAGAATAAATTTTTTACCTTTCCTCTGAGAGCCTTGGCTGAATTCCTGGATGTTGAGATGGCTTCTTTGTGGATGTTTGTCTTCTCTAAAGTGAACATTATCTGGATGTTCATATGCATTTTCATGCATCTCAATTCTCATTTCTTTCTTGCTCATGGTCTAACAGTGTAATATGTGTCAGCCTTGCAATGATGTATCCTAATCAACACGGATAAATCTGGAAATGTGAGGTCCAAGCCGAATTTAAGGACAGTCACAAAGGGGAAGTGGGATTTTTCTTGTTATTATTCTTCTTTGAAGCATATATACTATATATACTATTCACTATATCTGTATAGCTTCCGTATTCTGTGGAAAGTGGAATACAGGGGTACTGAGAAATGGAACTTTGAGGAACAGAGAGTTAGAAGTGTTGACCTGGCATCCAAATTCCTCAGGTCTCAGTTTGACTGAGCATAATTTTACACTGTGTGGTATATATCCTGTATTTCTTTGCATTTTCTGTACATAAGATCCAGATAAGATACATGATTAAAATCATAGTTCAGTTCAGTTGTATACCTAGACACTATTGTATTTATATGTACAGGGGATTCTCAAGTTATGACGGTTCTATGACAGTGTGCAAAGGTTGGGCCATCTCAGTCGCACACACAACGGTTAGACTGCGAGCTCGCATTCCAGTGCAAGCCTTAGAAAGACATTTAATAGCGGGACGGTCAATAGGGTGGAAACCCCAGCTTGTTCAGCTCAGGGTGGACCCGGGTCACGAGGAGAAACTGTGGTTCCTTGTATTGGAACAGCCGGAACCCCTCGTTATTCTTGGTCTTCCCCGGATTAAACATCACAACCCAGTACTAAATTGGGATACTGCTTCGCTGGTCAAATGGGGTAAGAGGCGTAAGAGTCACCTCCGGGGGACCGAGTTAGGGTCCACTTTGATTGAGAGCCCTCTGGTGGAGGTACCAGAGAAGTATCACGATCTACTCTAGGTTTTTAGCGCGTCTAAGGCCGCCTGTCTCCCTCCGCATCGGCCCTGGGATTGTGCGATATACCTGCTGCCTGGGAAGGAGCCGCCTCGGTCAAGAGTGTACCCTCTCTCGGAGAAGGAGACAAGGGCTATAGAGGAGGATATGGCCAAGACACTCAGGCATGGGTATATCTGCAAATCCCGGTCACCCATGTCTGCCAGTTTTTTCTTTATAGAAAAGAAGGATAGGGATCTCCGATCGTGTATATATTACCATGGGCTTAACAAAGTAACAGTTAAATACACGCACCCTCTTTCTCTTATCCCCTTGGCCATAGAACAGCTTCGCAGGGTTAGCTTCTACACTAAGTTAGACCTGCAAAGCGCGTATGACCTAGTTTGAGTGCGAGCAGGCGATGAGTGGAAAACAGCGTTCAACACCACGTCCGGGCACTACTGTTACTGAGTTATGCCATATGGCTTGGAAAACACCCCAGCCTGCTTTCAGGCCTTTATGAACGACGTGTTCCGGGACTGGCTAAATAGATTTGTCATCGTCTACCTAGAAGATCTTGGTATATTCCAAAACCTTCTCGGAACACGTCGGTCATGTGCATGCGGTGCTGAGTCGCCTGCTCAAACACAAGCTATATGCCAAAAAATGTGAATTTCACGCGAAGCAGGTCGCGTATCTCGCCGGGGGTGGCGATGAAGTAGCCGGTGCCTAATATAGTGAAAGAACTGCAGAAATTTTTAGGTTTTGTGAATTTCTACAGGCGGTTCATTAAAAACTTCAGTACTCTGGCAGCACCCCTCACTAGCCTGCTTAAGGGCAAACCTAAAGAGGTCAAAGTTAACTCAGAAGTGAAAGCTGTGTTTGAGGGGCTAATTCTAAAACTGCGCAATCCAGTGCTACCATTTGTAGTTGAAGTAGACGCTTCTGAAATAGGGATGGGGGCTCTGCTGTTGCAGTACCACAGGCCCCACCGCAGGCTACATCCTTGCGCCTTCTTTTCAAGACAACTATCAGACGTGGAGCGAAACTGTGAAACACATTGTGAACCGCAAACTGCTGGCAGTTAAGGCGGCGTTAGAGGAGTGGCGGCATTGGTTGGAGGAAGCTTGACACCCTTTCATAGTCTATACTGACCACAAGTACTTAGAATATATCCTAGACAGCTAGACAGCTGCCTGCCAGAAAATTGTTGCCCCTCCCAATACCACAGAGACCGTGGTCGCACATTGCCGTGGGTTTTGTCATGGATCTCCCGGTATCGAATGGGTACACTGCCATTCTAATTGTGGTCGATAGGTTTTCGAAGGGGGTGCGGTTCCTTCGCAGACTGATGGAGGTCCACAGTTTCTTAAGGAACACGGCTCGGAAGAGCTCCTCCGATACTTCTAATGTGGTGGGAGCTCTTCCGAGCTGTGTTCCTTAAGAAACTGTGGACCTCCATCAGTCTGACCTCCAGATATCATCCAGAGTCTAATGGGCAGGCAGAATGGCCTGCGCAGGAATTAAATAGGTTCCTCCGGACGTATTTCCATGGGCAGCGGCACGACTGGGTAGAGTTCCTTGGCTGGACGGAGTATGCCCAGAACTCTTTGCGGCGCTCCTCAACCGGCCTAATGCCCTTTGAGTGTGTGTTTGGGTGTCGACCCCCGCTCTGCCCGTGGGATGGCGAGCACTCGGAGGTACCTAGTGTAAACAAGTGGTTTCGTAAGGCGGAGTGGGTATGGGAGAGAGCACACACTTCCCTTAATAGAGCAGTGGCACTGTTTAAACGTTTAGCTAGCGGAGGGCGGAGGGAGGCACCAGATTACCGGACTGGGAATCACGTATGGCTCTCCACCCGTGACTTCAAAATGAAGCTACCATCGCGACAGTTGTCCCCCAAGTACTTGGGGCCATATGAGGTGGTAAGACCAATAAACCCAGTAACGTATGAACTCAAACTACCATCTCACGTGAAAGTTCACCCAGTGAAATAGCTTCTGGACTCTTGAAGGCATGCAAGAACCCTCCAGTACTTGGTGGACTGGGAGGGGTATGGCCCTGAGGAGAGGTGCTGGGTACCGGAACTCAAGGATGACTTTCACAGGAATCAGCACCATCTGAAGGGGGGTACTGTAACGGTTGGGCCATCTCAGTCACACACACAACAGAGCCAGTCACCTGAGTACCACGGGGAGGACGGCTTGGGACTCAAGGGTGTGTGTGAATGGTCACGGCCTGCTAGGCAGGCCGGTCTGAGCTCATGATTAATGAGACGGGGCTGGGTTGCCTGGCACTCATGACAGGTCTAGCCGTAAGAGTTCTATCACTGATGAATTGTGTGAATGTGGACAGAACGAGTGTCTGTAGATAAGCCAACACTCACGTACCTGGATGAGAGTGGAGTGTGAGGAAGTCTCTAGTAAGACTGGAAGGGAAAAAAACATATCACCCTTGTGGAGCTCCGGTGGAAAGTGGGGTTCATAGCAAAAACCAGAAACTGTATTATCCAATGTGTCCTTCGATCTCTGTGTGCTTCCTACAGACCAGCTGGAGGCAATCCAAGTGAAACCAGGGGTAGTGGAAAAGATGAGCAGTGCCACGGAGACACTGAGAGTTAAGAGACGGGACTTGTGAGTAAGGCATAACGCCTGTGAGTAAAGGGCAGCCGCACAACGATCCTCCAGGGGTTTACCAAGAGGCTGCAAAGAGTAAACAATCCTGTACAGCGTGTGGCTGTTTTGAGTTCTTGAAAAGAAATAAAGTATTTCAGTTACTTCCTTTAACTCCTCACTGTGTGTGTGCGTCCTTTCACCCAGGCACCATGACGCAGTGATGTAACCCGAATTTTGGTTTAAGTCAAAACACACCCTAGCCTAAGTTAATAACCTGTCCTAACACAGCTGTAAAATCTATAAACAAAACTAAGAAAAATTACAAAAATGGGTGTAAAAAATTCTTTCAGAAGTCATGATAAAGAACAAAAAGTCGCCAAACAAATCAACACCAACAGAACACTAGCAGACTCCCTCACTCACACGGCGCGTTACTGCGAATTCTGCAAATTCTTTCACCGCGCACCACTAAACTAGTTCGCCCACGTGAGCATCGTGAACTAGAAACTTTGTATGTCGAGACATTCATAACTCGATCACTTGATCAATTAATTGCAGAAAAAATTATGCATTAAGACATTTACGCTGATTAATCACATCGTCCGACTTTAACCCTGTCTGGTTCTAGCCACAGGTGCTCTGTAAAATGAAGGACGCAGACGAGAACTCACTGCTTGGCCCAGTGAGTAGGAAGTTTACATTTGAAAAACGACAAATGGAGAGGTTGATAGGACTATTGGTCTCTGCATTTCAAGCGATATGGAATTTTTGTATTCTCAGCTTGTGCAACCACTTTATACCACAGGTCATCAGGGCTCTGAATGCTCTCTGAACACACATAAATGCACATAAATATCTAGTTCCTGGTTGACCTGCACATTTTAGTGAACTACCTCACTTTAGACTATTTATACTGTTTATACTGTTTAAGATATTTATACTTCTTAATACTGTTTTACACTCTGAACTGTCCATTAGCACCTGCACTTGAATGTAACCTAGCACAGGCACCCTAAAGACCTGTCTACAATAAGATAAAGAATATGATTCCAGTGCAACATCATATGCTCATGTGCAATAATGTATAGTACTATTTTTTCATTCTGGTAAAGTAAGGTTCACATTCCAGTCACATTGCTGTTAAACTGCTGCACAGTCTATTTATTGTAGTGTTCTGTTGGCACTGGAACTCTGTTCAGTGCTCTAACTGCCTCCTGTGCAGAAATCAGACCTATAGTCTGTCTGTCTGTTGTAACCTGCACTCTGTTGAATGTTGTATATTGCTACATCTTGTACCATGGTCCATAGAGATACATATTACCTCAGTAGAAAGCATTTGTTAACTAATGCATCCAGGCCAAAACAGCCCAATACCAGCGGCAGGGACCAGCCACACTGGACCAGGCACTCAGACCCACACTGATCGCATCTACCTGTGACCCACAAACTAACCCCGACAAACTGGTCTCTGCTGCCATGTTAATTTTGAGTTGCCTTGTATGCTGGGCACCAGTGCAGCATGAACCCCAGAGACAGCTTGGTGCAGATACCACAGTACACCTTCAGAAGTCTGGTGGAGTCCATATTTCAATGTAGTGTTTAGGACCTTCACCCTGTAATCAGGAAGTGCCAGGTGCTGTGTTCCTGGCTGCCTGCTGCTTTACTTGGTTGGTTTACTTGGTTACTTGGATTAAATGCAGAGGAAGAAGTTTGTGCTGTTCACACTGTGTGCTGTGGAGTTTTCAAGTATGACAGAATTTCCCCTTTAGCTTAAAAAGTTCCTCTGTGGACATGTGTGGAGCAGGGGACATTTGAGTTTTGGTTCCGGTTCAATGTTTATGCGTCAGTCCTGCCACTGTTGCCTTTGGTTTCCTTATAAGGAGTTTTCTGGTGAGCACTATTAGATCGTGTCTGTTGTAAAACATGCTAGATGAAGCCTGGTGAATTTAGGTTAATGTATATTATTTTACAGTTTTTAGCTTGTAGTGTCTCAGAAATGCATGTTTGAATTCTCTCAGGTTTTGTCAGGAATGCTTAGGGCTGTTTGTTTTCTATTTGTCCTCTGCATTGATTGCATTGACCTGATAGATGGTCTAGTTGACCAGGGAGTCTTTAATAGATGGGTTCATTTCCGGGCAGGGAGGTGCATCCAAAGACCACCTGCTGTTGTAATGGGTCACTGATTCATCTAATTATCATTTACACAGTATATAAATTGAGTTGTGCCAGAACATGGGATATCTCAATATAAAAGTTTCTTCTGTGGAACTTCTGTGTTCGTTCAAGGTTGCTCACTTCATGGTAAGCTCAGGATCACAGGTTTACAGAAGAGAGCAAGATGGAGCAATATTTGCTTTTAGAGAGAATAATTTTGATTTGCACAGCTGTGACAGCAACTTAGAGACTATCGCGAGGGCGGATGGAACGCTCTGGCAGGCCGCATGTGGCCCGTGGGCCGCCAGTTGACGATCACTGCTGTAGATGATGTATCAATGCATGTAGACTGAAGAGATTTTCTCTTTAACAAAATAACACAGTTTTATGATCATCACTGGTGACAGTCCCCTGTTGCTACACCTCCACAACCGCTCATTTTTCTTCAGTGGCAGCCTCTGCGTTGCCTCCTCTGGCCATTTTCTTCACTCACGGTCAATGATGCCACAGAATCCAATCCAACCCACTAAACCAAGTCGCTCTAGTCTGCCTCACCCATGGCTGAACGAGACCATTCAAAAGCTGCACATCAGTGTCAGAGCTACACAGAGAAGTTCAGGGACACCAGTCTTCCTTCTCATTCTTTCATTATTATTCGGTTCTCCTTCTACCAGAACCGGAAAGACAGAATCAGATGACTGCACAATGACCAGACATTAGCTCAGTGATTTAATGAGGGAAGTGAGACAGGAGACCTGAGGTGTACAGACAGCAGAAAAGATCATCGGTGGTCCCCTGCCCTCCATACAGGACCTGTACCTCTCAAGAACCAGGAAACAGGCAGAGAAAATCATCACAGACCCCTCATACCCTGTACACAGACTTTTTGACCTGTTGCCCTCTGGCAGATGATATAGACGCCTGCAGACCAGGACCACCCGACACAGGAATAGTTTCTTTCTCCTTGCCATCTCCCTCCTAAACAGATCTGTCAAAGTGCTTCACACTACAGCACTGCGATTGTACTTTATGTAAACGGTTGTATATATTTCTGTAATCCTTGTTTTTCCTGTATATAAGATTTAGATTGTTTATTAAAAGTGAACATGATTCAGAGATCCAAGTTACAGACCAGTTACACCAACCTGACAATAGAGAGACCAGTTACGGACCAGTTACACGAATCTGAATATAGAAAGACACCAGTTGCTGAGCAGTTGTAACTAACCTGCCTATAGATGAAGACCAGCTGATATAAGCTGATTATTGCAAATTAACTATAGAGAGAGTCCAAATAAACAACAGTCACATCAACATGACTGCAAGAACACAGGAGATCTGAAAATAAGTGGATGTCACACCACTGAACACGGGGTAAGAATTCACTAAACTGATTCACTGATTTTTCATCCTGCAGCTCTCCACTTGAATCAAATTTCACACAATTTTGGATATAACAGTCAAGGAGAACGGAACAGAAATAAGTTCATGGATGGATTTCTACTGTTACAACACCTGGCAGCTTCTCAGAGCAGACAATTTTACTGCCCTCTAGAGGAAACTTACGTATATGATCTACCAGGGCCTGCTGTCTAGAGCATTGCTCACACGTTTAGCTCACTTTGCTGAATAAATGAGGTTCTAGCTCCAGTTTAACTATGAAGGAGGGAATAATCGAACTTATGTTTCTCATTAGTCAGTAAAACAGTGTGATAAAAGCATTTAAAATGTTCACCATATAAATATACCATAATCCATGGATGTGTATGAGTGTGTGTAAATGAAATCAAGCCACATATTTTCTTATAACATAACTGTACAGACTAAATACAAATAAAACATGGAGTTCAGAAACAACAAGAAGAAAAGACAGATAGATGGGTCCTCTGCTGCATTCACGCCTCAGTCACACACAGGAAGACAATTTAACAGAGTTTGAAAAAGTTGTCACTTCCTTAGTCAACTCACCAGAGTGACTGCCGTCGTGTGATCAGAGACATTACTGTACTGTAGTGCAGCTACTGCTAGAAACACAATAATTCAGTGTTTAGTGACTCTTTTCTAGAGTAGAGATGTCTCAGAGTGTTTATGATGATGTGATGTGCACTGAGGATCTGAACAGAGGAGACAGAATGGAGATGGTGGTGGATATCTATGAGAGTGCAGACACTGTTAGAGTCCATGACCCCAACACAGAGACGGAGGACACCAACACCAAGAGGAACCAACAAATACGACATCCAGGTAACATTACTTCCTCTTTACACACATATTATTAGTGTACACATAGAAGCTTATCTCAGGGTTGAATAGGAAATATTACATGTGGATTTAGTCCAGTTACTGCAACTGAGTCCCAAAGAAAATATTAATTCATTATTTTTGACAAATATCACAGTCAAAGAGAAGGGAGTTAAAGAAATGCTTTCATCTCTTAGTGTCATTGTGAGGAGTTTATCAGTGAAAATTAGTGTTGACTAAAGCATGTGTCTGTATGTGTGTGTTTATATAGAGAGGAACGCTGCAGGGATCAGATGGTACAGACTGGCTGCAGTGTGTCTGGGGCTGCT
>JBBPDE010036715.1:0-10175 GCA_037974605.1 Nannopetersius ansorgii
TATATATATGTAATCAATGTGACACATACAGTGCACATGTATTTAGCCAATTTTACATGTGAAACTAATAATTAATTTAGTTTATTTATTCGTTTTAAACAGTAAATCAGAATGTTGTATGTGTGTTAAACAACAAAAAATCTATTCTGTGCTTTTTCTCATTAAACCTCATTAAGTCTGAGTGACTGGATCCCTGGACTGTATCTCTGTAGTGTAGTTCTGTTGATGCTCCGCTGGGTGTCAGTACTGAGTCTGTGCGAGTTCTGTGTTCTGAGCAGAAGAAGCCTCGCCCCTGCTGTAGTGCTGGGTGAACCCGTAGTTCGGCCTTTTCCCGCGAGGCGCTATCTGGAGGTGCGCGAGCTCCGAATAAATTCTGTTGAAATGTATTCATTTATTCACTTTAAACACCAAAACTGACCTCTACACTCTCCACTCTGTTACAGAAACATGCCGGCCAAAGGACCCCTGCAGTCTGTACAGGTCTTCGGACGCAAAGTGAGTAAAATAAAAAAGAATCACTGAAACGTGTTGAATTAGCCGGTTAGCTGCTAACCCACTGCCTGAGTGAAGCAGAAATAAACAATTCTCCGAGTTCTCTCTGTATATGGATATTGAACTATTTTCACATGCTTGTGTATTGTATGAATATTGTAGCATTAATGATGTACAGCAACTCATTCAATCTTTAAAATCTGTTGCTGTCTCGTTTGTCCACGCTTTGACGTGTTTCCTGACTAAACTTAAACTTGATTAATTGTACTCAAGATATTGTCTGATGGGAGAGAGAAATATGTCAGATGTATAATTGAATCCACAATAAACAGTTCACATGGTAAAGAGGCAGAAAATGTGGCCTTATGGGTTTACCCTGCCTGTTTATTTCAAGCTTAAATAAGCTCATAGGCTTTCATTTGTAGTAATAAATGACATTACCATACAGTCCACTATTGTGGTTGTAGGTGTAGGTACAGACGTAACGTTATGAATCGAGTTGACAAGCTCTTTCTGATACTGACAAGGCAGCGTGGAAGACTCAATCAAGGGAGTTTAAGCTCTTAATCTGAACAAGTGCTGTTTTCTTGTGTTGTCAAGAACATCATATGAGCCCGTGGCCTGTGTGGTGGCTGTACCCTCATTTTACCTTCAGCATTACTGATATAAAGTGTGATCATAAAACTTGAAGGTCCTTCTTTTACTTTCATCTGCTCCCATTCAGGGGTCTCTACAGCAGACCATTCCTTGCATCCTCTGCATCTTCCTTTGTCACACCAACTGCCTGCATGTCCTCCACATCCAAAACCTCCCTACTAAGCCTTTCTCTTCTTCACTTACCTGGCAGCTCCATCATCAACTTCCTTGTCCAACACACCCAGTCTTTCCTCAGCACATGTCCAAACCAACACGGTCTTACCCTCTGACTTGAACTGTCCCTCTAACTCCTTCCAGATCCTGTCCATCCTCATCACTCCCACTGCAAATCTTAACATTTTCAGCTCGAATACCTCCAGCTCTGCTTCCTGTCTTTTTGGCAATGCCACTGTCTCCAAACCAAACAACATAATCATGTGTGATATTTACTCTGAGTAGTGTTAAATGAAAAACAAGACAAAGAAGCAGAACCAAACTGAGCTTAATGTTGTTCTCTTTTCAGAAAACAGCCACAGCTGTTGCCCATTGTAAGAGGGGAAATGGACTGATTAAGGTGAACGGCAGGCCCCTGGAGATGATCGAGCCAGCTACCTTACAGTACAAGGTGGGTTTATACAGTTGGTAGCTTTCAAATAACGGCATCCTAAGATATTGCAAAGTAGAGTGATGTTCTAGACTAGGGTTGTTTGTTTACTACAATTGATCTGCAATCTGTAAATATAGCCAAAGAAACTGCTGCGTTCATTGGCAGCATATGATTGAATTGCTGGCATCAGAGTGGCTGTTACTGTTAGTTTTTGCAAACACTAAAGGTAGCATAAGATTAAGTTTTCTTTCTTATTGTTAGTCATCTCTATGGTTGTTTTCTCTTATTTTCCATCACTGTCCAATGTGAACCAGAGGGGAGGCTTAATTAATCCCAAGCCTCCTTCCTCTAGCTTTAGGGAGTTCTGTTACCTCACTTGGGCTTGGACCCGGATTCTGTAAAGTGGCTTTGTGACATTAGTTGTAAAAAGTTATATTAATAAAATTGTTTAAATTATGTAGCACTTATTCCAGGACTGAAGCATAAAGTTCAGTATTTCAGTTGAGTAATATTAGACATTAGACCGCGCTAATCAGTTTTCTGATTCTGATGTAGTTTTGTTGTACTGTGCCTGCTCTATATGTGTATAGTGTATTAATTATCTCTTTATTCTTCACAGCTGCTGGAGCCCGTCCTGCTGCTGGGAAAGGAGCGCTTTGCTGGTGTTGACATCAGAGTCCGTGTCAAGGGGGGTGGACACGTCGCGCAGATCTATGGTAAAACACTGTGTTCCTTGCTGTAATATGTTTCTGTTTGAATTAGCTTGAATTTGTGTCATGGCTGTAAAACTGCATTGCGCATATATTTTTGAAAGCTGCAATGTGTAAAACAAACCTCTAAAAAAAAAAACTAAATTTAAAGGCAGTATGGGGCTGAAACACTCTTTACAACTTCATCATGATTTGGGGGAGGCTAAACAGCCGTATGTTGGGTAAGGATGTATGTCAGTGTGCCACGTCAACTAAATTTACCATAAGGGGATTATTGTACATTCCAGAAAAGGACCATTTAAAATATTGAAAGACATCACAATCTTCTAATATTAGATACATGGCTCTGTATCTGTGGGCTGTGCTAAATTCTTGCATGTTTTTCATGTGGGAGCTCAGATCACAGTATTTCGTATTAGGTTCCACCAAGGGCCCAAATCTTTTCTGAAGTCACTAAAGCGGTTGGAAGCTCATATAAAACAGACATTGTCTGTAATGGGATGTAGCAACACATTGTTTTTATTGGTGAGTTATGGTTAATAATTACACCCGAGAACTGTGGGTGCTATTGATGGTGTTGGGACAAATGTCAACGTGGTGGATGTTTCAGTGCAGAAGAAAAATTAATTGCACTTTGCAACAATGAACAATGTTGATAAAAAACATGTCCTTGCCAGAGTCTGTGTATCTGCACTTTTTAAGCCACTGTTTTCAACATTGGTGTTTTAAAATGCAAAAAAGTTCATTTCTTGACTTTGGATCAAATTCAGTTTCACTGCATATCATGTTACTACCACCAAACAGTTAATGTGTTTGTATTGTTGCTATCACAAAACCTGTAGAAGAGCAGTAATGAATACTAAATTTGATATACAAATTATGTATAGAGATTTTTGTACCATTTCTGGGGGACAACTTGATTATGAATTGATTACACAATGACAAGCAGCTGCCTTTCTGGAAAAATAGAATTGATGACTGAAAATATACAGTTTGCTCATTTTACTGATCGTAATATCTTGTCTCTCTTGCAGCTATTCGCCAAGCCATCTCAAAAGCCCTGGTTGCTTACTATCAGAAATGTAAGTTGTCTTTCTGAGATTCGTGCTGTTTTGTATGTATTTTTGGTTAAACCAACTTGAACAAAAATTAAACTCAAATTAAAACTTGTCAGCAGTACTGTAAATAATGGCTTGTCTTTTCATTCACTCTTTTCTCTTGAATGCTTTGTTTCAGATGTGGATGAGGCGTCTAAGAAGGAGATTAAGGACATCCTAATCCAGTACGATAGGACCCTTTTGGTTGCGGATCCACGTCGCTGCGAGTCCAAGAAGTTCGGTGGTCCAGGAGCTCGTGCCCGCTACCAGAAGTCCTACCGTTAAAAAAAAATCTGTACAGATTTCGTACAATAAACACAATAAGGAAAATCGTATTCGGAGCTTCATTTCTTTATCAACTAAACTGAACCTCTAGAGGCCAAAACATGCATTTAATTGGTTCAGTTAACGACTTGCGTTACATGACCTGTGTACAAAGGGAAACTGTACTGCTACATCTCAGTGTCAAAAAGCCAAGTAGTACTGAGTGACTAAACAAATGTGTTAAGACATTGTTCAAGATAACCTAGCATTTTTGGAATGAAAAACTGGAGGTACAGACGCATCTAAAGGATGGGTGTTAAAGAAAGTCACTAAAGGTAAATGTCATCACTTTTGTCACTGAAGGAGAGACTTAATGCAGGTGGTAGTTGTGGCCTAGTGGGTAGGATACATGCCTCTGGACCAATAGGTCATGGATTCGAATCCTATCTTCATCATACCCCCTCTAGGTTCCTGAGCAAGACCATTAATCTCAAATTGGAGACTGCACCCTGTAGTTACAGAATGGAAGTGGCTTTGGATAAAAGTATGATGAAATAAATTTAATTAGAAGTGGTAGTTTAATGTCTATGTTGTGGTATCAGACAGATTGTGTGTTGCCAATATATATTTTTTGTTAAGTTTTTTGTTTCTATGGAACTGGCAGTGCGAACCACACCTCTGAATTTTCCTTACTTGGACTATTTCTCACAATAAATACCAGATTAAACTTATTCATACGATCTAGTTGTACACTAAGCACCACAGGTTAGCCCCAAAACGTTAGATTTGTATACTGTCAAGTGATTGAGTACATTCTGGTATACTTTGTAGATATACTATATGGACAAAAGTATTGGGACACAAGTGGCCCCATACTTCCAATGTAGGGCGATCTTACTGCTTCAGGATGCCAAGACATTTTAGACACCACCATGCTTCCAAATTTGTGGACCCAGTTTGAGGCAGATCCTGTTGTATTCCAGCATGACTGTGCCCAAAACAAAAAAAAATGTCCATAAAGACATAGCTGGATTAGTTAGTTGTGGAAGAACTTGACTGGCCCAGAAATTGGACGCTAGGCCGTGCCTGATCTCATAAATGCTCTTCAGAACGAATGGGCACATATTCCCACAGAAACACGCCAGAATCTTGTGGAAAGCCCTCCGGGAAGAGTGGAAGCTGTTATAACAGCTTTAGAATACAATGAAATTAAAGTCCCTGTTGCAAGCGTCCCAATACTTTTGTCCATATCGTGTACCTAAGAAAACCTGTTTGACGCTTCTTGAGCTAATTTCGTGTAGCATTGCTACCACCTGCTGGTCAGTTAAAGCAACTACAGTGTCCTGTTCGGGTTTCAACACAAGATGGCGCTGCTGTAATCAGAATATTCACAACTCCCTAACTGGGGATTTAAGCACCTTTTTATGAAGGTTAAAGTCAGTGTTTCTTTGCTCAGTTTCCTGACAGAGATATAGATGAAAATACAAAAAACAGGTTGTGAAGACTACAAAGACATTTATCTAACCTGCATCAGCTTTTAACCAGTGGCTAAAAATTGGAAAGACGTATCAATTGTGCAAATTCAAAATAAACATCTGAATTGAATTCACAGCTCTGAAATTTTCAGTAAACTTAGGTTCAGATAAAGTTACATTTAGATACTGACTTAGTTCCAGGGAATGTTTAGTCTGGAGCTCCTTCAGCTGGATGGCCTGGATGACTCAGATTGACTGGAAGTGCAGGTAGTTACTGTGTGATGTCAACAGCTCCCTGAGAGTGAACATTTACTGCCCGTTGGGCCACTCACAACTTCCAGTCAATGTTGCTTTCACTCAAGTTTGTTTTTCTCTTCTAGGGCTTCTCTTTTTATTATGTGAACACTGGCAGTGATGATAATAGATGATAACAACGTAAGTCTAGATTGGAAGACACAGCACATGAGAATAGAACAAAGTGTAAAAGAACAGAATGGGAAGCTTTAATCATGCAACACATTTATTTTAACCATTCATAGATCTATATAGGGGTAACATCGGTATTTTACATTCTAGCACTGCAGGAGACGTATGGTATGGATATGGGTTTACCATTACATTTTCTTTCAGGATAAAAATGCAATTAAAGTGTTTTGGGAGCATATTTGGGGACATATTTAGTGTTTATACTAGGCTTTTTTAGACATTTTTTTACACACAAATGTGCTTTTTTTCACTACTCGTGAGTGCTCTTGGAATGTAACCCCCTGCAAATTCCGGAGGCTGACTGTTTTATGCATAATTTATATATGATATGATTTTGCAATATGTAAAGCAGGGGCTACAAACCTTTTTATAACTGAGAGCTTCACAGGTACTGAGCCATATGAAGGGCTACTAGTTTGATACACTAAATTTATAATAAACATGTATCCAATTTTGTTTAGATATAGTCATTTTCAAATCTACATAAAAGCAAATGTGATAAAAGAAGTATAGCAACAGGATAAAATAAAATGGTAGATGCTGCTCACTGGTGGTCCGCAGGCTACTCATGTGGTCCTTGGGAGCACGCTGGTGCCCCTGATGTAAAGTGTAAAATGTCCATTTGTCATATGTAATCACAATATAGCACATATTGTGAACAGCACTCTGAATGTGCAGTTTGATCACACAGCACAATGCCTGAAAACATCCCAGGTCTTGCATGGCCAGCATACTCACCGGACATGTCACCCATTGAGCATGTTTCCAATTCCTACCAATATTCAGCAACTTCGCACAGCTATCGAAGAGGAGAGGACCAACATTCCACAGCCCACAATAAACAACCTCAACAACTCTTTGCGTCGGACATGTGGTGAACTATGTGAGGCAAATGGTTGCCACACCAGATACTGACTGGTTTTCTGACCCCCCTCCCCCCCAGTAAGGTAAAACTGTGCACATTTCAGAGTGGCCTTTTATTGTGGCCGGTCTACGGCACACCTGTGCAATATACATGCTGTCTGATCAGCACCCTGATATGCCACACCTGGCAAAGGAGAAGTGCTCACTAACACAGATTTAGACAGATTTGTGAACAATATTTGAGAGTAATAGGTCTTTTGTGTATGCATGAAAAATGGGAGCACAAACAAAAGTGTTGGGTTTTTATATGTGCTCAGTGTATCAGATACATATGGACATCTTTTATCTAAGGTACAATATATACTACATGTTAAACACATGCATGAGCCCTTCTCAGGTCGTAGGAGATTTGAAATGAAATCTGGCTGCCAAAAAGATATAACGGGGTCATGGTTGGGTCTTACAGCATGGCAGTGATCTAAAAATGTACACAAATATGGGCTAGAATTAAGCTTTTGTTATGGTCATCCCACTCCTCTGACCTCGGTCCCTCCAACTAAAACCTGTTGAGTGACCTGAAAAGATCTAACCACAACCACGGACCCTCGAGGATCTGGGGAAATTCTGTGTTGAGGAGGGGTCTAAGGCTGCTTCATTTGTATTCTCCAACCTCATCAAGCTTTATAGAAGATTTATTATTGTTAGGGTAGCAAATGGAAGTAGGCCAACATATATTACAGGGATTCTATGATGCCATGCTGTGGTGTAGTGGTGTGGTATATACTCACAAATTCCTACTTTTTGCACTACACCTTTTGTTCTGATGAAGACTTTTTTGCCCATACCCTTATATGATATGCAAAGCTGATTTCGGTTAAAATAGACTCATTTTATTTTTAAGGCACACTAAGTAATATTTTTGGCAGTGTTCAGTCCTTACAATGTAGTTTGGCTGCAATATATATAGGCCATATTAGTCCATAATGAGCCTTAAATAATGATATTTATACTTCATATTTCACAAACAATCTAGTATTTTACATTGAAAGACTAAAATCAATTGGCCTCTGTCTCACCTCATGTTTATAACTCTGTGAAACAGGAAGCTAATGATAGCTGCTGAAGTGCTTCGAAATACTCAGGTAGCAAAACTCACTTTTTGCATCCTTTTGTATTTCCATTTGGGTCTCTACTGCTCCTATAAACACTCCAAGCATGAAAAAAAAACATTCATTCATTTTCTGTGAGTCTTTGTATCAGGGATGCTTCTACGAGCTGTTTGGATGACTCCCTCATCCTGACCTCAGGATAACACAATTGCATTGAACCACCTGTCGAGCCCCCACCCACTAGATTAGTAGAAGATCCGCCATTTTTGTCTGCTGGTTTTACAAGCACACATAAGACAGTAAGCGCTATGGCTACAGGCAAAGGCAAGTCACACATGAAGTGTGGTGTTCATCTTGCTCTGGGTCCGACTCGGGGTCAAACATATAGGACTGCATAGCGTCTCTGTTTCCTGCCTTTTTCACATGTGGTTAACGCACAGCGTGAGCACGGGATGGGTGGGGCATGGCCAGCAATAACTTATTTACATAAAAGTCACAGAGCTCTGAAACTCATTTTGAAAGGGACTGAAACTGTCAAGAATAAAGCTGCTGAGATCTCTTTATGTAAGAGTGATTTTATGCAAAGAACTTTATGAACATGTTTTGTACAGCCCATAGCCCTATTATAACTGTTTTAAAAAGAGGTACAATATGTCACATTAAACATAAGTTCAGCCACATTCCCATATAAAAGAATTTATATGGGTACTGTCACATTTTTGGTACTGTCCAGAGAACACAAAGAAAGTGCGTCTTGGGATGGTTAAATACCGCTGTACTCAGAGGCGGGAGGTTTGAAAGTAACCAATCCAAGAACACTATTTATTTCTCCTTGCTGCTGATTGTTGCTCCACAGGCAGCCCAGAGTTCAATTAAATTATTAGTGTATTTGTCTTCTTATGCCAAAGAAAACAGTGCATACCAAAGAAAACGCCCATGCATGAATTACAGTACAGTCAACACAGGGGTAATATCAGTATTTACATTTTTGCACTGCAGGAGATCAGTGAAAACTGTACAGTACAAATACAGGTTTACCTTTATATTTTCTTTAAGGGTAATGTATTAAACTGAGTTTAAAATGAAATTAAAGTGTTTTGGGAGCAGATTAGGGGGCACATTTAGGGTTTACACTATTAAATGGGCATTTTTAGGGAATTTTTTACCACATCACAGCGCAGTTTTCCACTATACGCGGGTGCTCTTGGAATACATATATATATGTTGTTTTTGGATAAGAGTTAATGTCTTATGTAAATAGCTAAGTACATGAGAAATTACATCAAAGCATGCAGCCAGTAAAGTTAACAATTGTGGAACAAAAAAAACAGAAATAACAAATGCAGTAGTAAAAGAAGAAGAAGAGGAAGAACAAGAAGAAAAAGAAGAAGAAGGCTGTGTTTGGTGTTTCTTTTTCCACACTTCCGTTGGTGGACCAGCCTCCGACTGGGCTGGTTCTGACCTGTGGTCAGTTGTTACCCCAGACTGCGTGCGGTCCGGCAGAACATGGACAGAAATATGGGAATTGTGTGTGTGTGTGTGTGTATGTGTGTGTGTTAACGTGGGAGAGAGGAAACACACACACACTGCGAAGGAAGGATGCTTTCCCAGGATTTAAAAAAAGATAAGAGATCAAAAGCCCAAGCATTGACTTAAACTCTGAACAAATTTGCAAAACAAAAAAAAAAGCTTAGCAAAAGCAAACATAAGCCACACATCATATTTTATATATATATATATGTGTGTGTGTGTGTGTGAGTATAAGATAATTTAATATAATTTAATATAATTTAATATAATATAATATAATATAATGTAAAATTGCTAACTGGTAAACTGGTAATGCTTATTTGTATGCTAATTAGCATAGTGCATACTGCATCACACAGTCACATCAGACCATATGGAGTTGTTGAATAATTTCTCATAGACTTGATTATGTGCTTTCTGATATTATATGACATACTATTTAAATGGACAAAAGTGTGTCTCATGGCTAATCTTAATCTGAAAATGGACTTTACTTTTATCCACTAAATTCCCCAAAAGGAATCTAGAACAGTGTGTCGATGTGTCCATTAATTCTAAATGACTGACCATGATGATGATGATGATGACGATGACGATGACACAAATGGAAGGGTTGAACATATGCCATCATCAGCTGAAAGTGGTGAAAAAAATGTATTAAAACTAGAGGTGGGCATAGATTAATTCTTTTAACGCCGTTAATCTCATTGTAATCATGGCGCTATCTGCCAGCCGCCGCCCCCCCCCCAACAGAGACACCAAGACCTGAGTTACTCAAACTTATTTGTCCTGGGGACCAGTCAAGTCAGGCTTCGGGGCTGCAGGAACTATTCACCCACAGGAATTATTTGGCACAAAAAAATGTAAATCAACGTTTTAATGTGAAGGGTGTGTCTGCTTTCTCG
>JBBPDE010036742.1:0-10174 GCA_037974605.1 Nannopetersius ansorgii
ACACACACACACACACACACACACACACACACACACACACACACACACACACACACACACACACACACAAAGTGCTCTTAACTATTAACCACAGTGACCAGGTTGTCTTTAGGGAAGGACTGCCTGCTGGACCTGAGGGACACATCTACAGAGCTTCACCGCCACTGAACGCTGGACGGAGCTGCAGCTCTCCAGTCAGCTCACAAAAGTGAAAGTACAGCCGAGCTGGGAAGGGAACGAAAACACACACACACACACACACACACACACACACACACACACATACAAGCGCACACACGGAAGGCGAACAGGCTTATTTTTTCTTACATGTGAAGAAGAACTGGCGTCGACGAGAGGTAAGTGCGATGTTTCCACACTTGTTCCCCGTCTTGTTTGGTGGTGTTGGAGGCCGCCTGTGCGCTGTCAGCGGCTGGATGTGGCGCAGAAAGCACACTCCTGCCAACAGAGAGACGAAGTTGGTGGACTAGGCCACCTCACTGACGTACTTAATCTTCGCCCGTTTTTACTAACCACTTTCCAAGCGCACATAGCCCTATCCCATGCATGGTTCTCCACATCACTACAATTAAGTAAATATTTTGCACTTCTGGCTTGGTTTATGAGGGTTAAGGGGGTGGTTGGTGACACCACTGGCAGTTGGAGCGACGTTAGAAGAAGCACAGGCCTCCAGAGAAGGACAGGCCAGCAGTGTCTTGAGTGTTCAAGTGACGTTCACCTCCAGAATCTCTCCCTCGCCTGTTTGGATATCAAGTTGTTATAAATTCGTTATGACTGAAGCCTAACCGTGTAAATATTCACCAATTCTCTGTCAGCAATGTGTTAAATAGGCCCGTTTCCCCCAAAGCAAGGGTTATAATGGTGATTGGTAGGTGACATTATCATTTTGAAAAAAGCTCGCCTAGTTTCTGTTCCCCTTACATATGTATGGCTTTCTCCCGTAGGCCTACATGAATACAAAAAAGGGAGTTAAAGTTCTCCTCTGAAGGGTTTATAAGTAAGACTAATAAAAATATCAACATGCCTGCTGACTAGCATATCGCCATGAACACACAAAGTGGTGGTTGCGTTGAGCTGAGTCCGGTGCCCAATGAGCATTACATTATCTGGTGTAATGTGGTCATTTAAGTGTTTAGAAAGGAGACAGAACCAGTACATTATGGCCTTCCTTCCTTTTATTTTCCTGGAATAACATGACATGGGGGATCGTGTGTGCTTAGTGACTAGACGCCGTGTGGTTAAAGAAAAGCAGACTCAAGATGGCACGTTTGAGTCATGAAATAAATAAAGTGTTAGTCATGACAGCAAAAAAAAAAAGCATGGCACTGGTTTTCAGGATACCTTTTAGGATTTGTTTCCTGTCTAAAATCTGTAGTAAGGTGGACTTGCATTTCCTCTACTGTGTGTTGACAGTTTATCCCAAAGAGCTTTGTTTCCAAATGTAAAGTTGGAAAACTGCAAAGAGTATACACATTGATTTGTTTAATAAGACTGATTACTCCAAATTAATCTGAATGACGAGGTATGCTCATTAGTGGGCTGTGAAGCAGTGTGATTTTTAAGGCCTGAAAGGGAGCTGCATGCAGGACTGGTAGCATTTGAGTTTTTTTTATATTCTCTATGAGGTACTATACAAATTGGGCTTTCTCATTACCCCTGTTTTGTTAAAACTGTAAAGGTGTGATTTACTATGACAAGGCAAAGCTACTTCCAGTGATGAGTGTACAGTGTTGCGTGTACAGACTGTGCTGTGCTGAGATGGAGTTGCCAAGCATAGCACTCTCTCCTGTCAGCCTGGGACTCCCCAGCCAAGTCGAATCTCTTTAAGCTTTTGGTGACTCACTGTTAGACACACCCTTGTGTATTTTGGTCTTTTGGCAAGATGAGTGTAAATAGATCATCACAGGACGTTAATTTCATTGAACAAAGCATCTAAAATCATTGTTGATATAGTTCACAATATTTAAATTCCGTGGCATTAAATAACATAAGTGTAATAGGATATGCTTAGGAAATGTGAAAGGTGGTGTATGTAATAGTGAAATAGGTCAATAGGTCAGGCAGGTCAATAAAAAATCCTTGCAATTGCATTTTGGCTTTAACATAATTTAAACAATACAATCTGTTGCTTACATTTAAATGTTTGGACATTTAGTACCAGTAGCAGCGACACAGTACAATGTCTATTAACAGTTTATATCTGTTAGTTACTGTTTCCAGACATCTGATCTGAGTTCTGTTGCTGTTGTCTTTATTGGTAGGGACTCGTAAACTACAGCATTTAAGGTGGGCAAGAAGAAACTGACAAGAAGCAGCTCCAGTCATAAATAAAAAAAATCACATCTGAGATTGAGGTTTTCCAGCTTGTTTAACTTTCTGACCCAGGGTAAAAATATGTATAATCCTGGTAGCATGCTGACAGACGGCTGTCTCGAGGCTCGTTTCCACAACAACTGAGCTGTTCATTTCAAAACTGTCAAGATGCACCATCTATATTATACTCTGTGTGCTGCCTCCTTATGTTAGCTGGAGATAAAGCTGACAGGATGTGCTGGTACTCTCTTTTCTCACCCAAAACAAAAGTCAGACCACCTTCCCCCTCCCTGTTCCTGTTCTTAAACAACAAATGAAGGCCAAGAGACCACTTGTTGTCAGCCAAACCTGAAACAGAGAATGTGGATCAAAATTACAAGTGACCAAATAAGTGCTTTTGTTAAATTGGGAAAAAGATGTCAGTTATCACTGTCAGAAATGGCATTCTATCACATGAAGTGAAAAAAATTTTTTGATAATAATATATGTTGATATAGCAAGATTTTTCATTTCAAGTAATTTTTGACTGTTTCTGTTCATTCATCATAAAAGGCCGTTATGAGATTCTGACAATGACAGTAATAGGACTGCTGAAGAGCTATTTGTTTGGTTGTTTGTTTGTTTACTTTTTCCATTTAAATAATACCTAACATAAGATTGGCTCTTTTTGTCTTTTAATCCTCAACTACGTTTTCTGTTTCTTTTGTACTTCATCTCTTACCCCTCTTCCCTCTCTATCTCTCTTTCCCTCCCTCTCTCTCTTATTCATTCTCTCTATCACTCTCTTTTAGTCTGTAGCTTTGTGTCTTTATCTTAAACTGGTGTTGGATAGGGTTGAGGTCAGTCAACCCTAACTCATCCAACCACATCTTTATGGACCTTGCTTTGTGCACTGGGGCACAGTCATGCTGGAATAGCAGTGGGTCCCCCTAAATGGTGTTGCAAGCATGGGGTTGTCTTAAATGTCTTGGTATGCTGTTGCATTAAGATTGCCAGTCACTGGAAGTAAGGGGCCTTACCCAAACCCTGAAAAACAGGTGTGTCCCAATACTTTTGTCCATATAATGTATTTTATTAATGTGGAAATTATGGTATGTTAATTTCAAGTAATCTGAGGTTGTCATGTTTGACAACAAAAAGTTGTTGTTTCTTTAAAGGAATAATTCAAATGCAAAAATTAAAAATGTACACAGTTTTTCACTTACTCTGTAGTTGACCAGCCGAGAAATGTTTGGGATCCAGGTGTTGCTAAAGCTATTGTCAACCAAATTATTTCTGAAAATACATCTTCAAAACATAAGGCATTCTGCTCTTACCACACCTAGCACTTCACCATGGGGGCACAGACCTATGGATGTGGTTTAGGACACAGTATAACTTGTGATCTGTAAAAATGGCAGTCTACCATTTCAGAGAACAGGGTCTGTCTCACAAACTACCTCAGGAAGAGGGGTACTGATCTAGAAACAATTTGTTGACATTGGTTGTTCCCTTCTCCAGGCACGAATGACAGGTACACACACACTTTCTTTAATTTTTTAAAGAAAATTCAAACAAAACTAACATGAGGAGCTACACAGAAACAACAGGAGAGTTGAAAACAGAAACTTAAACCCTCTAAATAACCCAACACAATCCCAGCCACCAATAACAAAAAACAAACACTGATCACAAACTAAACTCAGCTGTTACTCTTTACAGCAAATGCTCTTAAAAATAAAAATAGAAACAACACCTCAACACGAACTCAAAACAAAGACGGCCTCTAGTGGCCGCTCTCTAAGGCCCTGACAACAGAGACTGTCATAAACGCAAAGAAAATCCAAGACTGTTCTTCTGCTTTGTGAATTTTAGTCCTCTTATTGACTGAAATTAAGTTTTTTTGTTTTGCTCTTTTTGTCCTATAGATAATAGCAAGTCATACTGTGTCTAAAACGACATCCACAACTCCTTACACAGAGAGAAGTTCCAAGAGAAGTATCGGTGTGCCCCTTTAGTGTATGGTGGCTGCACACAATACCACACTTTCTTCCAAGAACTTTTTGGGAAAACTGTTTATTATGGTCCCATGCAGAGGCATTTTAAAAGCATAATCAATAGCCTACTGTACTACATCCCCTTCGGGTGATAAAAATCAACCCCAACCAAACTGAGACCTGAGGTTCCACCCCAATGAGGGCGTTATGAGGGTTTGAGCTGGTCATAGCTATGACAGTGTGTGCCACTGATTTTCTACAGAAATAATGTGACTGACTGATAACTTTGTTAGCCTCATAGCACTTTTAACTTTGTAGATTCAGTGATCAACTACAGAAACAAGTTGCGCTGATTTTGATTTTGCGCTGACCTATTTCCTTCCTTTCTTCATTTTCTTAATGTTCCTTATTTTTTTGTTTTACTGAGTTGTCATTATTGGAATGCCTCTCAACCCTTTCAGACTGTAATATAAACCAGCTCTACATGCGTTAATCATTTTATCAGCTCCACTGACCATACTTTGTTGGTCACAATTATAGGCTTCTGCAGCGATTGTGTTTTCACCTCCCTTTCTTGTTAGTTATAATCTTTTCGATCTGTCTTGTCTCAGTTTCAGCTGTGCCTCGTTATGGCGCTGTGGGCGCAAATTTCCCAGCAGCTTCCCAATCTGTCCAACCAGACCCTGAGTGAGCTCTACCCAGACACGTTCCCCATAGATGTCAGGCACTACCTGGCCAGCTGGATCGAGGGGCAGAGATGGTACAGACACATTTTCATACAGCTATTAATATTCACAGTTACGTTAATAAGTAACATAACAGTAATAAAAACGTTGAATTATCATTATAATAAAATCTGGCATCTTAATTGCTACAACTTTGTAACTGTAAAGGAAAAAACATTCTTAACTTTACTGCTTGTTAATGTAAAGAGACTCAGTCCATTTTTATTGGTGAACTCATCATGAGATGTTGGCACAGTTTGAAAGGAGCTGCCGTTTTTTTAGGCTGTCAAGTTAAAAGCAGAAGTAGTGTTTATTTTCTCTGGTTTAAACAGTTTCTCTGTGATATTACTGCAGTGCTTGCTGTGCTGAAACGGGTCATTAGAGAAAGGGGCTTGATTAAGAGTCTAAGAATCAGCAATAGAAGCAGCCTCTTAGTATTTTCAGCTCCCTTTTCACTGTGCTGATTGCACCAGAAAACCATGTTTTTCTTTGGAAGGCGGTTTTTGCTTGCTTGCCCGCATGCATGCGTCCTCGCCCCAACAATAGGCCGTGGATAGGGGTGAAAGTATACTGTGATGATGTTATAAGCTTATGGTGCATATATGTGTTTGGTCTCAGGGAGGACTTTGATCCTGACAATGTTGAGCAGGAACCAATGGCCCGGCAGCTGCTGGACCAAATGCTAAAGCTGCTGCATGATGTGGCCCTCATTAACCCCAATGTGGTGGAAAAGGTCAAACTCCAACACATCATCAGGAATCTGGTACTCGTATAAGATCTTATTTAAAAAGCCTGAAAGCAAGAATTGTGATGAGACCTCATGTTTCGATAAAATGCATCACTATTGCTATTGTAGACCACCCATCATTGCTATTGCTATTGTAGACCACCGTTTGTTAAAGGGGACATCATATGCAAAACTTACTTTTTTAATACAAGTTATAATAGGTCTGTGTGCTATACAAAACATGTTCATGAAGTTCTTTGCACAAAATCACCTCCAAATAAAGAGATCTCACCAGCTTTTTCTTGACAGTTTCAGTCCCTTTCAAAAAGACGTCAGAATAAGGAAATTTGCATAGAACCGCCCCTTATCTGTCGAGACCCCACCCACTAGATTAATTGAAAATCCACTATTTTGTCTGCTGGTTTTACGAGCAAGCAGAAGACGCCGAGTTCTATGGCTACAGGCAAAGGCAAGTTGAAGTGTTGTGTTGTTGGCTGCAAACAACAATACAAATC
This sequence comes from Nannopetersius ansorgii, assembly GCA_037974605.1. Taxonomy (NCBI): domain Eukaryota; kingdom Metazoa; phylum Chordata; class Actinopteri; order Characiformes; family Alestidae; genus Nannopetersius; species Nannopetersius ansorgii. The sequence goes on from JBBPDE010036742.1 coordinate 6,275, forward strand.
CCAGAAACTGTTGGTTATTGTTCCACCTTAAATACTGCTATTTAAGGTGGAGTGGAACATTCAAATAAGGAGCTGTGAATAGTGTAGTTGGGGATCTGTATCTACTGTCCGTGACAAGTCAACAGATGAGGGAGATGTAAGTACTTTCAAATAATGACTTTTGTGTTTCTAGCGTAGTTAAGTATGAACTAGTTTGTTTGTAAGCATGGGATAGGTGAAGCGAAGCCTTTAACAGCTCACTTTGAAAAGGACTGAAACTGTCAAGACTAAAGCTGATTAAATCTTTTTATTTGAGAGTGATTTTGTGCAAGACCTATTATTATAAATAAAAGTACACTGAGTCCCTCTAATATAGTAAAGACTAAACATAAGAAGTATTTTTATTACATTTTATTCCTATAGAGCCCCAAACCACTTATCTATTGCTAAGGTGTATCATCACAAATTTGCAGTATAACCTGCCAAACTACTTTTCAGACCATGTTCCAGACCCAGCCTATGCAACTGGTGAGGACGGTGAGGGATATTCTGAGGAAAGAGAGACACCTGCTTAGACAGGCGGTAAGCCAATCATGTTTCTCCAAGGAAGCACTGGGGGTGTTTATCAGTTTGTACTTTAACAGTACCTCATGTCAGGTGTGAAATAGTGAAACTTAAGCCTAAAGCTGTTACAGTGGATGTGCACATTTTTCCCTAGCCAATGCAGCCATTCGCTCCAATGCCAGCCGCAATGAACGGCACCACGCAGTCGCCCAGAGAGGTCAGTAATCATGATGTGGACAGCCTGGTGCTGAAGGTGGTGGAAATTCAAAGCTGCCGTCAGCAAATTCACCAGCTACAGGAGGACCTTAACTGGGAGAAGCAGGAAGCTGAGCCAATGCAAGGTACACAGTCCCAGTAATTCTTGTTTTTGTAATTTCAGTGTGGACATTTGCAGGATGTGTTGTATTATTAGTTATTAAGCAAAAGTAAACTTGTTCAGTTAAGGAAATCATGATCTGCAACATAATGTTGTGTCCAGTATTACCCTTATAATTTTTTTTATATATTTTATTTTGGGCATAAGGGTAATTAGAGCGCAAAACAAACAGTTGGGTTCAGATTATTTTAGGCATTGAGTTCAAAATTCACATTCCGGTTCTCAACACATTTGTTCAGTTTGAGACCTAAGAGTTTTCCCTTCAGTTCCACTTGCTTCAGGTGATCCTTTTACACTATTCTTCCTCCATTATTTTATTCCTGCCAGTGTTTATTTTGCTCTTTGTGTTCATTTGTATTAGGTTTGGAGATAATTGTATTGTACTTGGGTAAGTTGCAGACTTGATGATGTAGTTTAGGGTATCACAGGATCGGGCTAAATTTTGGAATGCCAGTATTAGGGCTGCAACTGTTGAATATCGAGTATTCTGTCGATTTTTTCATCAATTATTCAAGTAATCGGATAAATCATGCTCTTGTGTTTTTAAACAAATATATCAATAGTGTGTTATGCAACCTCAAAGGCCTCTTAAAATGAGCAAGGACCTTCTGAACTGCGTTGCTCAGCTGGGCAAGCACGCAAACTCTACAGGCTGACAGGTTTCCAAGAGACCTTGCCAATGAGACCAAGCATTAGGCTCTCCTCCCCGGGGACTCGGAGTAACGGCTGTCACGGATCATTTTGCCCCATAGCTTATCCGGGTAAACACCTACCACTGTGAAATTCTAGGCCATAATATTGTCACATCCTTCAAGCAATGTCTAGGTGAACATATATTTGGCCACTTTGAATGACTCCTTACTTGAGTCACGTCCCGTGCATAAGTGGAAATATGTACTCAAGGAAACCGACAGCAAGATTATCCCAATCTTTAGTTACTCATTTTCTTCTGCATTCTAAAGCCAGGTGTTAAGTAATGAGTTGTAGAGTTGTACACTGAGATCGGACCACCCTAGCTGCATGTTAATGTTAGATGTGAACAGGGCCTCCTGCTTTTGAATTTTGTTAAAATATTTCAAAAATATTCTACACTTTCAGTCAGTCCAACTTGGGAATAAGAGGGGATGTTTTCCTCTAATAAAAAAAAACAGTTTGTAACATGAAAAGAAACAGATGTTTTTTTTTCTTGCGTGATACTAGAAACTATTCAGATGAGCAGGCTCAGAGCATACGGAATGTTAATAAATTGTAAATGTAATGCAATAAACAACTATGTAATAACTGTGTTATGGCTAATTGAATGTAAATAATTATGCAAGAAAATGTCTATCAAAGCAAAAGTAGCTCTGTAAAGGAAAGTCTAGATCCTGCTTTTCTTGGATATGCCCAGATAAAACTACCGCTTAAGTCGACTGAAAGGCTTTTTTGAAATGAGACTGTTTAGTGAGCAAATTCTATTTACTTTGTGAGGAGATTACAGCAAGAAGTTGTTCTGTGCTGAGACATTCCATTGTGATGAGTGTTTGAAGGCAAATTGTTGGATGGCTGCCATTTGTAGTCTCCAGTGCAAAAAAAAAGCTAGGCTCACTTTGCTGTTTTACTTGTAGGCAGTAGAGTGAAGTTTGTCCACTTAAAGCAATCCTGCAGCATTGTGGTGTTTTAGTAAAAACACTATGTAAATTCATGCACATGTGCATGCAGTAGCAGATGTCACTGAAGGGATAGTAGTGGTGATTTAGTACATGGTTGCATCTTGAAGTGATTAGACTTTAGCGTCAGTCTTATTAAACAAATCACACCAGTGCAGTTTTATCTAGCTATATATTATATTATATATATTAGGGATGCACCGATTGATCGGCCAGTGATCGGAAACGGACGATTTTTGGCCTGAACGACCTGATCGGTGATCGGCCGATCACTCACACGTATTGCCGATTTCAAACCGATCTTTTTTGGGGGTTTATTTATTTGTTTATTTATTACATTTTATTTATTTACATTTGTAAAGAAAACGCTTTATATTAAAGAAAATTAGATTTTTGTTTGTATTTGCTGTAGAGCTGCCACTATATGTCACTATTATAAAAGTAGTCAGTAAACAGGGAAAGTAACTACCACGTTACATTCAAAAAGTTGAAACCCATTTTTTGGGTCGTTGTTGTCGACTACATGCAGCAGCTCTAATTTTATGTTATCTGGGGGGAAAAATCGGTATCAGAAAAATCGGTATCGGCCGATCACACTTCCAAATAAATTGGTAATTAGAATCGGCCAAGAAAACTGCAATCGGTGTATCCCTATATATATATATATACAGAGGCACGAGTCGACACCCCCTGAGAGAATTCGACTAGTTGGGTGTCTGCCCTTGCTTGTGCATGCAATGCAATTTCTGCCTTGGAATTGCTTATGCTAACATGCGTTCCTTGATTTAACCGATTGTTATGATCCCTTTATAAAAGGGGAAACTAAACACGAGACAACAACGAGACATGCAGCAAAGAATACAGATACAGACCACATGTGTGGAAATACTTCACTCTAGACACAAACAGCATGGTGACCTGCACAGTGTTAAAGTACAGTAACAGTACTGGTGTTCTGCTTCTGAAACGCACCACTAGCTAACATAGCTAACGCTAGTACTGCAGAAAGTCGTCCAGCTTAAACGGTTCCCCCTCTTAGTTGTACACTTAAATTTACCATAAAATTAAAGGTAACAGACTTGGTTTTGTTTTGTTTAATTGTCATGTTGATTGTTAATGTTACAAAGAACTTCGATAAAAGTTGCTCAGTGTTGGACACCCGTGTTCTTCCGTTGCGTGTGTGATGATGTCATTAAGCGACTCAACTTCAACTTTGCTGGCTGACTAGTCGACTTGAAAAAATCGTTACTGCCCTAATATATATATATATGTGTGTGTGTGTGTGTGTGTGTGTGTGTGTGTGTGTGTGTGTGTGTGTGTGTGTGTGTGTGT
>JBBPDE010036751.1:0-10174 GCA_037974605.1 Nannopetersius ansorgii
GTGAAGAACCAGGAGCAGATGATTCCAGATGATCAGGCGGTGATCAGTATACTGGTGGTGCTGAATGCTGAGTGGGCTCCTTTATCTAGGCATGATGTTGCAGAACATTTGTCCTCATTTCTTTCTTTTAATCTACTGTAAGACAGTTTAAATGGAAGAAAATAACACTTTTGCAACAACAAGGTGATTCAAAGCTAAATATAAAGAAATGGGGGGTGTCAAGACTTTTGCACAGTATAACCCTCAAAAGACCATCAGTCTTTATGATAAATAGATAAATGATAACAGTCTGATTTTACAAGCCTAGTCTGGGTGTGAAGAGTTATCTGGAACAGGATAAAAACACTAAATGATGTTAAAAGTTGTATTCGGTTCTCTGAGAATGAGGCAGGTGGAGCTCTGTGGGGGGCTGAGCTCTGGAAATACACCAAAACCTTCATCTGAATTAAGTGGCTGTTCATTTGTGAAGCCGACCCCTTAATTTTACCTTAAATTTAGATTTAAGGCCAGAGTGTGAAACCCTTTCATCTTAAATTTGGGGTGTTAATCACTACGAAACACACTGTACTTAAAATGTGCTTAACCCTACCTTAACTTACCCTTGAAAATGCACCAAAACCCTTAATTTGACTTAAGTGGCCATTAATTTGTGAACTGACCTCATAATTTTACCTGAAAAGTGAATTTAAAGAATGAGTGTGAAACCCTTTAATCTTAAACATAAGTGAATCATTCAGGGGGTTCTATTATTTAAGGGAGAAATTCAGTAGTTTTACCCCTTAATCATCATAATCTGTGAATTTTTCCTTAATTAAGGACAAAATTAAAGTCATTTTAAGGGGCAGAATTAATGGGTTTGGTTTCATAGTGAATACAGGAGGTTCTATTATTTAAGGGTCAAATTTGAAAAAGTAAAAGGAAAATGTATTAGGTTTACTTCTTAATCACCTTAATCTGTGCACTTTTACCTTCATTTTCCTTCAGTTCCTGTGTGGGACATTAAGGGCATTTTAAGGGTAAAATAATGTGTTTGGTTTCGTAGTAGGAACAATAGAGACAGCCTGGAAATCACCATGACCTGATGCAGTTTTCTCTTTCAGTCTCAAACAATAAACAGCAGAAAGAGTGACTAGGCAGAAGAGCTGAAGAGCAACAAAGGGTGAATCATCTGAACCCCAGGCTTAGACCTGAGAACGCAGTTATAACTGAAGTGAATGTGTATTACACACAAAGGTTTGGTGTGTTCATTGAGCTCTGAACTTAATTAACACTGAGGCTAGCTGTTAAGGGGAAGTTGATGAGGGCAGAAACAGAACTAAACACCGTCCTGCGCCTCCACTGGACTTTTCCACCTCAGGTCTAATTCCTCACTTGAACTGCATTTAAAGGAGTAACCAGTCAGAGTACAAACCGCAGTGAATTAAGCATTATAACTATGTATATTACTGTTAAATATTACAGCAATTAACTGGATAGATATGAAAATTATGTGTGTCATGTTTATGTCATGATTGAATTCAATTGTTTCAATCAATGAAAGTAAATTTTAGTGTGTTTATATAGGTTGTATGCTTATTTATGATTTCAAATTTGGTTTTTAAACAATCTTAATCTCATTCGAGCTATATTACACGTTAACGCTCACAGCTTGTAATTACAGATATAGACCATGGGAGGGCAGCATTGTATATAATTTTATAATTTCACCAATCGTATACCGTGAGTAATATGTGTATATATGTGGAGATTTATATACATATATACAATAAGATACCTATGTATGCATTTTTGTTTTTATTGCATTGTATTGTATTTCATTGTATAGCACAGCTGGGCAAAGGGGACCTTTACTCGTATTGATCACTTTCTCCCGTATCAGATTTGTTGCAAAAATATTCATTCATATATTTACAAAATATTCATCAAATATCTGTTAAAGAGCATCTATGTAAGAAAACATCACACATATTTCAACAGTCTACACTGTAGCATGGCAGCATGAGGCCATAAGTACAAACATTAGAACATGTATATTTTGGGGGGATGTGTCACTCAGTACCCTCCATATCTAACAATATAAACAAATATATAGAAATAAAGTAAATTTGTCCTGTTACGACACTGTACTGCCTCTCCTCCATCATTTATGAAGTATTAAAGTGTAAAACTGAGCACAGGGTGAATGATTAGACTGGATCACTGTGTGTCAAAGTTTTTCAGTGTTTTTACAAAGTTTTTATAAAGTTAATTGTATAAAGGATTATAGGATAAATTCCTTAATCTTTACGGCAGTGTGGTTTGTCCTGGTGCAGATATTAGGGGATAGACGGTAATGAGAGCTGGCCTGTTTTCCCTCTGCAGAATTAGTAAATTTAAAAATATTTTGGCACCAAAAGAGTTTTCCTTTTAAGGGTGGTGGGGTGCAGGGTGTGGAGGGATGGAGAGGTGGGCAGGGGTCTGGGTGTTAATGGTACATCTGCTTCCTTGCCCAATGCTGACTCCATGGCTCCAACCTTGTACACTACATGGACAAAAGTATTGGGACACCATTACACCAACAGGGACTTTAATGGCATTGCATTCAAATCCACAAACTTTATTATGGAGTTGGCAACTCTAACAGCTTCCACTCTTCTCTGAAGACTTTCCACAAGATTCTGGAGTTTCTGTGGGAATTTGTCTCCATTCAATCTGTAGAGCCTTTATGAGATCAGATGTTGGATGAGAAGGTCTGGATCAAAATGGATGGGGTTGAGGTCCGGGCTCTGTGGGTCCATTCAAGTTTTTCCACACTGAACTCCTCCAGCCATGTCTTCATGGAGCTCGCTTTGTGTACTGGGACACAGTCATGCTGGAACAGAAAAGGTTCTTCCCCAAATTGGGTCCACAGAGTTGCTGTCCAGAATGTCTTGGTCTGCTGAAGCCCTGAAAGTAAAGGGGCGCCTGAATTCTACAATTACGAGGTGTGTCCCAATACTTGTGTCCACATAGAGTCTCGTTTACGTCTCCTAAGCAGGCCTCCGCGCAGGTCGGTTTGAGACTCCGCCAACAAGGACCCACAGGCCTGTTTTTGGACACTGAGGGCCACGTGTCAGATTTCAGCGAGGCTGCAGTACCGCGGTCGGTCCACAGGGCGGCAGCAGGGAGCATCGCCTGCAGTGCAGCGACCGGCCGCTGGGCGGCGCTCAGGAGGCCGTGCGGACCAGCCCGGACCACCAGAACTGGAGCCACACACTCTCTCCACGCTCTTCTCTTTAATCTACCGCACACTCTTCTCCACCGCACGCATGGCCCGCTCCCAAGCGAAGCCGTCTCGACGATAGGTTCGGATAACACCCAAAAAGTTTAGAAGCGACTCCAGGGCTTGTTCCAGGTTTCAGGAGCTGTTGTCGGGACTTTTCTGTCTTTTTATTCTGGGGGGACGGACTGTCGGGCCGATTGATCCAGTTCTCCGCTTCTTCTCTCTCGGTTCTCTCCCTGAGCAGCTCGCGTTTCAATTTGTGTGTGTGTGTGTGAGTGTGTGTGTGTGTGTGTGTGTGTGTGTGTGTGTTTTCGTGCACCACCACCACTAACACCCCCAGCGCCTCCAGCATGTCCACCGTGCTCGACCCGGCCGTGCGGGACGGAGAGGGAGGCAGACCCGACCCCCGGACCCAGGACGACTCGGACAAGGAGAAAGCAGGACGGCAGGACGGAGGAGAGCCGGACGGGCCGCCGGAGAGGGAGAGGGAGTCGGAGTCGGAGCCGGAGCCGGGGGAGGGCGCGGGCGGCCCGGGCAGGCTGCAGGAGGCTCCGCCGCCCAGAGTCAACCCGTGGACGAGGAAGAGCAGCGGCGGCACATGTCCTTCCACTCACCCCGGTACAGCCCTATCCCACACATAGCCTCCACACCTTCTACACCTCCACAGACCAGGGGCTCGCTCGGAGCCGTCTCGGGCCTCTCAGGGAGCGGGGGAGTAGTTTATCAGCCTCGGGAGCGTGTTTCTCCTGCCTGGAGCTGCAGGCTACTATTAGCAGTGGCCTGGTGGGTCCAGGAGCTAAAGTTCAGACAAGTCCAGCCAAGTGAGAAGATCAGAGAGACAGGAGGACATTCAGAGTCTGGCCTGTACATTGTCTTTATATCTCTCTGGTGGGATATATATATATATATATATATATATAAAAATACAGTTGTGTGTATATAGCTTTATATACAGATACGGTTTAAATGTGCTGTCAGTCAGGCATGGTCAGGAGAAATGACAGTGACAGGCTGTGTGTGTGTGTGTGTGTGTAAGTGAGTGATTTGAGTGCCTTAAACCCTACCTGTGTCTTAACACTCTCTGTTAACTCTCTTTACTCAAGCTTATTTCTCTGGGCTCCTTTGTTTTTCAAGTGTTTCTCCTTTTCCAGTGTCATTTTAAGTTACTGCAGACTCAGCTCAGCTCCTTGCAGACATATGGTCTCGCCTGCCAGGCTGGAAATAAGTCCAGTGTCACAAATACCCCCGCGGTCCACCCCACCCCACCTAACCCCAGCCCAATAGCTGTGCTCTGGTCATGTGTGAGGACCGGCGCTCCACAATCTCCAGATCTAAAGGTAATCCCCCTCTTTGTCCACTTAAGAACGTTACTGTGGACAAAGCAGAAGGAGAAGGTCCTGTCAGAGCCAGGTTCCTTAGATGTGACCAAATAAGGGCCCTTAACGTGAAGGCCAGGGGTGAGCTGCTCGTCTCTTTGGGTTTGATGTCTATTGACGTGGGCCCTGATCGTTCAGGTCTATCAGGAGAGACTTGCTGATGAGGCCAGAATGCGAGGTGAGCCTCCCCCTCCCCCCACGCGAGCCTGTCTGATCAGATTGCAGGCAGGAGAGCACGTGGAGTCGCTGACAGCTGCAGCTCCGGCGGCGCAGGGAGGCCATCGCCGCCAGCAGGAGGCCGAGCGTGGCGTGGACGTCCTCCGTGCCTTCATACCTCCATACCTCCTATTAAAGCCATGGTTCCACTCGCCTGTGCTTTTGTCTCTTAATATTCCTCCTTTAATTTCAGCAGTTAGCAGTTTAGCATGGTGCATGTATGCCCCACAAACCTGCTTTGGTCGTTCCTGGTCCTGTATGAATCATTATTATCTCTCAGCTTGGACAAAAGTGCAAACTTACTGTAGTTTATAGAGAACAGTGAGTGGTACAGGGTCAGAAACCACATAAGCAGGCCTTCTAGCCACTCACATAGCTCCATGCTAACCGTTGCACACAGCCTGAAGCTACTGAGGTTGCTGTGGAGTTCCTTTATGAAAGTTCTTCAGTTTTGACACTCAGGGGTCTGTGTTCAGCAGTTAGCACGGTGTAGGAATCTTCAGTAGACTTGATTATACGGTCTTTCACCCTGTATGTCTCACTGTTATCTGTAAACATGGACAGAAGTACGGACTGATACTGTGTGTAGCATTGCCAATGTACTTTAGTCCATGTTAATATAATATCTGTGAGTTGTCCAGGGTCTGAAACCACACAAGCAAGACTGTTTGAGGTTGTTGAACCTCCAGTGAAGCCTAAGTTCATGACGCTTCTTTATTTTTGCCACTCAAGCTTTGGGGCTGTGTTCAGCAGTTAGCATGGTGCATTTATAGACTTCCTTATGTGGTTTCTGACCCTGTGTGAAGCACTGTCGTCTGTAAACATGACCTACTGTACATTGACAAAGTTGCAAACTGCCCAGACTTCTGTCTCTGTCAATGTTTACAGCTCAAAAAACACATTAGCAAAGTTATTTAATTAAGCTTCTTTAGTTTTGGGTCTGTGTAGACCAGTTAGCATGGTGCTAAATAGGTGTCTAATAGACTTGCTGATTTGGTCCTGTACAACTCACTGATATCTATACACATAGACAGAAGTATGGACTGATCCTGTTTGCAGCTTCACTTATGTACTTTAGTCAACCGTGAGTCATACCGTGTCAGAAACCACATAAGCAAGTCTGTTGGAGCTATATGCTTATATTTATATGCTGCACCATTTAAGCTGTAATGTGGCAGTCAGTCCAGGGCTAAAACTGTAAATCCGAACTATCGCTTTACCTGTCGGACGTGTTGGAGATGGGAAGATTGTTATGGTTCGGACAGTCTGGCCGTAAGAGATGTTGGGCGGAGTGTTGGGTTAGGGGCGGGGCTTGCGGGCCTGCCACACACACACTGGAGGACACGCACTAATCTTGTTGTGTCCTGTGGTGTACAGTGCATATTTAAAAGTGGTTTGCTCTCATTCCATGCTTTATTGCCCACTTTTAGCCTTTCAGTGTTTTTTTTCTCCAACCGCAAAGGAAAACTGCTTTGCACAAAATGCTATTTTTGAGTGTCTGAAGATCACAGAGGTTATGTTTGATCAGAAATGTGTGTTGATTTTTGTGCCATCCTCCACTGCTCCGCTGTCCTTTGCCTGAAAAACATCACGCTTGGCGTTTGAGTCTTTATAAAAACACCTGGGGTGTCCCAGGTTGTCACTAGGCGGTTGCTGTGCTGTCCTAGGTGGTTGCTAGAGGGATAACACAGGTCAACAGGTCAGAATCTTCATGTATGTTTCTGTAGGTTCTGTAGTGTTTTTCATGCTGATTTCAGTTCTGTGTTTAGTTGTTCCTGCAGGTACAGTGTTTGTGATGAAGCTAGTTCTATGCGGCATGATAGTTGGTATAATAATCATATAATAATCATATGCCGAGTGTTTTTGAAGAAACAGTGGGAGCTGACTGACACTGATCATTATATCTATGCCACAGTGTGGTCTGTCTGACTTCACACTGAAAATATTGAAACAGTTCTTGATTGTTGCTGCGGTTTAATAAAAAACGCATGCAAGTCTATTCAGATCAAATATTGCTCATCATTCAAAAAGTTGATGTGACTGAAAAAACTGAAAGCAGATTTGAATTCAGCATGAAAAACTAGTTTATAAAATTTTTGCGGTTTCTGATGATTACAATTTTTTTGTGTGTAATTACTGGTTGCCATGGTATCTCTGGTGGATCCTCGCTTGTTGCTATGTGGTTGTTGATGTTAAGCCCGGGTGGTTGCTAAGGTAGTGTTCCGTGGTTGCTAGAGAGTTACAAGACTGTTGTTATGGGATCTCCGGTAGGTGCCTAAGAATTTCTAGGTGGTTACTATTAGCACATCTACAATGTCAATGTAGCTGAAATGCACAAAAGTGCCTGTAAAATTCAGGTCTCAGCTGTTTTTTTTTTTTTTTATTATGCGTTCATAATTAAATCCATGTTTACAGACAGGTGTTTTATACAGTGTCAGAAACCACATAAGCGAATATTAGAGATTACAGACAGCTCCACATGCTTTGAGGAATTAAGCATTTTTCAGCCCTGATGTTGACTTGACTCTCAGATAAGGCCGAAATTTCCACTACACTCCTCCAGTCCTGCTGGCGGTGAGCCCAGCGCTAGCTTTCCTCTTTCATTAAAGGTTTTTGTCTTTTGCCAAAGCAACACATTTTAACATTTGCTTATCATGGGATTCTCTGGGAAACTTGAATGAATTTTAAGTGAGTGAAAACTAACAAGTGTCTGTTTTGTGGTGTGATTCAGCAATAGAGGATATTGGGTGCCAGCATGCTATTTTAAAATCTGCCAAACTTGGCAAATTGTTTAGCGTTTCAAAATACTTTTTTTTTTTTTTAATGAAACAAGTGGCAAATAGGGAATCTTGTTCTTAAATTCTAAAGCTTTTTTTAAAAAAATGAGTTGGAAATGTGGTGGAAAACTTGACCAACTTCTATTTTTTTAATTTAATCTTAAAAAAAAAAAGTGATCTTTTTTTTAAAAATACAATTAAAGTTTTAAAGGACTTATGGGAAATGAGTGGATTAAAAGTGACTGCCTCGTTCCAGAGGGTTCTCCTCCTGAGGTCACGCCGTTCGGCGGTGCCGTGATCAGATTCCTGATCTGGTTCGAGTGTCGGCGCAAGAGCAGTGCGAGGAGCTAAATCTGAAATGGCTGCTCCTCTATTACAGAATCACACATGCAGAGCGAGGCGGTTGAGCGACATTCAGTCTCAGGGCGATTTCTCTGTGAGCTGGGCTTCAGGGACAGAGCAGTACAGGCTTTGGAGGTCTGGGGTCACTGGGGCCTCTGCAGGGGTGGGGAGCCCTCAATTGAGTGAACCGGGGACCAACGTTTGTCTCCAACTTTCTGAAAGTCCTGAAGACTCTTTCAGGTGTTCCATTAGACCTAAGCCAGAACCTTCTCCAGTGCAGTAGAGTTCAGTACAGCCCATAGAATTAGTAATAATACTAATTAGTGTATTTGTGTAAGCTTACATTTTATTTATTTTGTATATCGCTGAAATTTGGCACGGCTTCTTGCTCGTGTCTTTATGAATTTGGGAAGATTCCAGCACTAAAACGGTCTTTAATACAGCAAGCGTGCATTCAGATCATCAGTTGGGCAGGAGCTGAGTATCGATCTTTTAAAAATGAGATTTTTGTTGATTTTTGTTGCCTTAAAAGTATGTGTCGGAGAGAGAGTCTGGTGTTACGGCCATGGCGGCCAGAAAGTGACAAATACGGAGTCAGGAAACACTCGGTAGACTCAAACCGACTTCAGGTCTTAGGTCAGATATAAAAGTTGCGTGTCTTAATTGAGTGAACGCTGCTATGATCACTTTTCCCACTTGTGTTCAGGTGAACAGATTTTGAACATGATTGTTTTGTCTTTAAATACCAGTTTTCTAACAACAGTGTGTGTAATAATTATAATGTGTTTGTCATTATTATATTACTTGCTTCCATAGTTTTAAGTTTTATTGTGGATGCGCTGAAGTTTCAGGCAAAACAGATTGTGTCCCAAAGACATTTTGACCAAAAACTTTTATCATTACAGATGCGCCAAAGCTTTGAACCCCTGAAAATGTGCTCGGTTTTTGCAGAAACATTACGACTGAAAAAGAGGCCTAAAAAAAAAGCACAAAGTGTCAAAATACAATATTTTTAAAAGAAAGAATATATTGATTAATGATCTTTAATGTTCATGATTAAATAGTTGTGAGTAATGGAGCCTGGAGTGACCTTTCAGGAAAACGTCCTTTCGTTTATTCACCGTCCTGTGATTAAACGGATATTAAAATCTATTAAAAAGGTAATTGTGCTGAGGCAGAAATATTCAGCTCTTTTTTTTTTTTTTTGGTGTGGTTTTGTTCTGTTTACGTTTTGGGCGGCTGACTGACTGGTTGATTTATTTATTATTTTGTTAATTGGTTGAGTGATTAATAGATCGGTTAGATGGTTGATTAGTGATTAGTTGTTAATTGTTTGGTTGATTGACTGGTTGTTTGGATGATTCATCGATTGGTTGTTTGCTTGATTAACTGATTGGTTGGTTGATTAGTAGGTTAATGATTAGTTTGGTTGATTAGTAGGTTTATTAGTTGGTTGAATAGTTGGTTAATTACTTGTTTGGCTGATTAGTAGGTTAATTAGTTAGTTGGTTGATTAGTAGGTTAATTAGTTAGTTGGTTGATTAGTAGGTTAATTGGTTGGTTGCCTGATTAGAAGGTTAATTGGTTGGCTGGCTGATTAGTAGGTTAATTAATCCATTGTTGGTAGATTAGTAGGTTAATTAATCGGTTGGTTGGTAGATTAGTAGGTTAATTAGTCGGTTGGTTGATAGATTAGTAGGTTAATTAGTCGGTTGGTTGATTGACAGGGTTGTTGAAGAGCCGATCTGGATCAGTTGCTCTGTGGTCTGTGATCCAGAAGATGACATCTGCTGCTCGAGCATGGGTCAGCATGACCTCAGCAACGACTGGAGGAAACACACATACACTCTCATACATTCTCACACACACACACACACACACACACTCGCGTATAGACACTCATTCATACACACACACCCTTACAATCGCATATACGCACGCACACACACACATGACCCGTGTCAGCATGATTCTGCAGTCGCGAGGAAACTCCGAAAGAAGGTTTATTCTCTTTTTTTTTGTTTATCAAACTCTTTCAGAGCTGTTTGGTACTTAAAGCAAACAAATTTGCCCTTCCCCCCCAAGGCCTTCAGATAGAAAACAAGCTGTCTGTGTGTGTCTGTGTGTGTGTGTGTGTGTGTCTGTGTGTCTGTGTGTGTGTCTGTGTGGCTGTGTGTGTGTGTGTGTGTGTGTGTGTATGTGTGTGGGGGTATGTGTGTATG
>JBBPDE010036826.1:0-10172 GCA_037974605.1 Nannopetersius ansorgii
TCATTTTGTAAAGCTGCTTTGTGACAATGACCATTGTTAAAAGCGCTATATAAATAAAATTGAATTGAATTGAATTTAGCAGACGCTTTTATCCAAAGCAACTTCCATTCCCTAACTACAGGGAGCAGTCTCTCCCTGGAGCAACTTCACTGGAGCAACTTGGGGTTGAGGGTCTTGCTCAGGAATCCAGTGGTGGTGCTGAAGGTAGGATTCGAACCCATGATCTCTCGGTCCACAGGCAAGTATCCTACCACTGGGCCACCCCGACCACACCCTAAAGTATATAATGTGTGCCTCCACAGAGACATGATTGAATAGTAACACCATGGTGCAATATCTCTGTATCTCTGCAATATGACTGTTTTGTGATTATACATACTATTCTAACATAAAACTGAATGAGTTTCAATTTGTTGACAGGGTAACTGGGGATGGAAGATCAGCATCTAAAGGATGTTCTGGACATAGTAGTCTGGTGTCAGTGTTTTCAGAGTCAGAACACTCTTCAGACCTTTCTTTTTGGTGAGTGCCTCTTTATCGTTGGTTTCTTCATCTTTCCGCTTGCTGCCCAGGTCGCTGGTGTTGACCGTCACAGTGGCTTTGATCTCCTGCTGGGCCAGCTTCATTCGCTCGTAGAAGACCTTAAAGAACTTCTCAGACTTGTTGTCTCGTGTCAGTCGAATAAAGAACGATCTCTGAAAAGAGAGAGAGAGTGATAATAAGGAGGGGAAACAGAGACAATGAGTTAAATGAGTACAAAGCAATGACCACAATCAACCACAGTTTCTAGGTGAGTTCGCTAGTAGAGATGGCACCTATCCGATACAATCAAAAGTATCTGGCTGATCTAAAAATAAAAAATAAGTGGGTCGATACACAGCTGCAAACAAATACACATCCTCTAGCAAATTTACAGTAACGACGTATTAAAGTGCAGAAATGTGTTCTCTACAGAGGATGCACCTATTTACTCTTAGAAAATGACTAAAACTTTTTCATTTGACCGGGGTGCCCTAACTGTTGTTGGTACACTTTGAACAGTACTATAAACTGTACTTACAAGATGAAACTGCTTAACTGAACACAAATTTCTAATACATTGTAATACAAAAGTGTCAAGCATGTTAAAAAATTACTTTGATTAAAAAAATGGAAAAGGACAGACAACTTTGAAGCTCATAATTTCTTTTTTAAAAATACATTAGACCACTATGGCATAGGCCAGGGCCGAGTTGCAGAATCAGAAAAGAAAGAGTGGTATTGTGGTATTTTGAGGGAGGTTCCCTTCGGCTCAGAAACAGTGGTGCTGCTCAAAAAAAAAAGATTGTTGCTCTGACACACTTTACTGTACTAATCAGCAATTTATGAAGATCTTCACTGGCTGAAACAGGTGAGCAGGGGAAACACCAAACTGGCTCTCAGGTGCAGGAATTTCCCCAGAACAACCAAACAGTCTACCACCATCCACTGGAAACGCAGTGAAAGTCTAGATTGCAGGAAGTAGCACTCTGGCTGTGTAGGATTTTTTCAGAGTTAACAGCCTGTCTCTTTAAAGACCCACAGCAGTGTTTCACAGCGCAGCCATGCTCCTGGGCTCCATTCTCACGTCCCTCCCTCAGTGTTTACTGCCAGGCAGGCTCACACCACTGTCGTTACATAACTAACGCGCACACACACACACACACACGGAAATAACCTGTAGTGCCTCTCGGCTCACCTGATTTAACACAGTCTGCCTCTCTGTAGTGTTGTGACCACAGTTACATGCACAGACGCACAAGATAGGAAAAGAAAATAATGGGTCCAGCTTAACATGACAAGCATTTTTCTGTCTGCCCTCTAAAATCTCAGTGGTGAAAAAGAATCATATCTGTAACTTGACCCACAGTCATCAGTTTGAAGGAACACAGAGAGAGAAAGAGAGACAGAGAGAGGGGTAGAGAGAAACTTATGGGGGCTGGATGGTTACGTGGTGTTTTTTGGCTTTTTTTCTCGGGTATATCCTGTCCTACTTTCCTTCTTTTCATTTTTTTTACCCTCTTCAACAATCCCTCCTTACATAACCACTATAATCAGCTGAGTAGCTGAGGGTACAGAGTACAGAGGGAGAAGGAGAGAGAGTGGGGAGAGAGGGAGAGGGCAAGAGAGGGGGGGGAAGAGAGAGGAAGAAAAAGGGGGGAGAAGAGAGAGAGAGAGAGAGAGAGATAGGGAGAGGGGGAGAGAGAGAGAGAGAGAGAGAGAGAGACAGACAGACTTGCTCACTCGTGCTCTGGGCCAGGAAAAAGGAGGGAAAAAAGGCATAGGAAAATCCTGCCCTACTTTCACGAGCCAAACAGGCACGAAACGAGTGTGTGGTGTGTCAGAGCGGGGAGGGATGGGGGGGCAGAGTTATCGCCCGGATTCTAGGGCAGTTTTGAAAGCCCGTTACATAACCAGCCTTCTTTTCAGGTTAAACTCACTCACACTCATTCAGACTCAGGGGAATAAGACAGACACACACTCTGAGGAGAGACACACTCACGCATTTAAAAAGACAGAGGCACATATACAAAAGAAGCCTGTGCCAGTTCATACTTTCCCTGCTGAACATGCGCCATTAAGAAAGCCGCTATGACGCCAATTCTCCAACAACACGCTTTCCAAGGAAACAAAAGCCAAACCAGCCTTCATGAGGAACTGGGAGAATAAGCCTTTAGAAAAAAAAATAACAACACATCAATGAAGTTAATTCGGCGAGGCATGAAGGCCGAGATCGCTCAATCAGATTAGGTTATGTGGGGTGGATCCAGAAAAATTACATAATGTAGGACCAGTTTATGACTTCAAAACCAGGGGACTTATGATCACATATGTAAACAACAGTCTGTGATCAGTCATGGAAGAAGTCAACACCTCAACACCTGACCAGCATATGACAACATCTCAAAGAAAAAACAAAAACAGCAGAACTACATGCACAAAACACTTCCATGTTAGATTTGTACTTGACTACTGTTTCAGAGTTTCTGTATATTCATTGATTGACTGTGTATTTATATTGCACTGCTGCTGATCACATTCACATATAAAGTACACAATTACATTCAAGGATGCAACATTTGCATAATTTCTAAATGTTAAAAATGAGCCAGTAACTTTTTTTTTACTTCTAGTTAGGGTTTATATGTATAGTTTATGTATATTCTATGTGTTATTTTGTACCCATGACATCTCATCTAACTGTATACATGTATATAGCTGAGATGAAAAAGTCTACTTTGCCTTTAGAAAACAGCAAAACAGGACTGAAAAATAAAAAATAAAATAAACAAAACTAAAAATGCACTAATTATTCAGAGTCACTACAGGTAGTTCTCAAATTTCTCCTTTAAGACAGCAGTGTCATTAAAGAGATGAAGCTGCTAATGCCTAAATTAATTTCTCTCATTCGCTTCACACATGTTATCAACCATCAGACACTGCTGTAATTTGGTACATTTTACAGTTATTAATTTTAACAGTCACAGCTGCTACGCCATGGATTCTCTGCTTGGCAAAAGGTTCTGAACAAACGGAGGCTGCACTGCCAGGCTAGACTAAAGCTATTTCGTTAACCCTGGGGACTGATGTATGTTCCACCCATATACTGCTCTAATACTGCTCTCAATCACAAAGGCCTAATATTGACTCAGATTGGCACTGACCAAATTGCTGAAAGATGCCATGGCCACTAAACTTTGTAATTATCTTGCATTATCTTACTTGGGGCATACCAATAAAAGCTAGACTAGGATTAATTTAAACTAGTACTGCATATAGTCGCTATACAGGTGAAATTTTGCAATAAGAGTAAAGCGTGTAAAGAGACCATTTGTCATATGTGAACATAAAACAGCATGAAATTCTTTATCTGCTTTTAACCCATTTACCAAGTGAAGAAGTGGTCAGCCAGGAACACGGAGCCCGCAGACCAGTGTGTGACCTTCCGATCGCAGGAGCAATGCACTAACCACTAGGCTACCACCTGCATTTTACTACTGTTTTTCTCAGGAATTAATCCCACACTGGCAAACAGCTGCTCCCTTAGTTACTTTAGCGTGCAATGCTCAGTAGGGTGGAAGAGAGCCTTTACCAATACTTGAACATGAACATTACTTGACAAAGAGCAAAAGTCTCCAAAGCTTTTCTGTATCCAGGTTTATTAATATAATACCAAATAAATGTGTGACAAAACAGGCTTCAAATACTTTTTTTTGTTTCAAATACAAACTCATTCAATAATTCAAAGAGCAAAAATACTTCATATGCTCATTAGACAATGACCAAATATTGCCAATTTTGGAGTTTCTGACATTTCTCTTTCATTTCCTTTCATTTCTTTTCATTTCTCTTTCATTTTTCTTTCAGTCCCAACTCTCTCACGGCTGCTTATTCAGGCAAACAAGACCCAACAAGAATTGTATACAACTAATAGTGCAGGACACAAAGTACGGGCGATGGTCAGCCCCCACTGTCTAAAAATGGCTGGCAGTTGTTAGGTTTGTAAGGGCCTCTACATGCTAGTGGACAATATCATTATGGTTTAAGACAGTAACAAAATTCAACTAACAATGCTTTACATTCTTAAAGTATTACCTGGATGGCTGGAACCAGCTCCAATCGAGTGCTGGACTTCCACTCTTTCAAATGGAAGTTACTCATTTGCTGACAATGACAGAACAAAACAAACTTACAGAGAAACGCTTTGTTCTCAGACAAGTTGAACATGTTTATGTACTTTTTTCAGAACAACCTTTAACAAATTGCAAAAAAGAACAATCGATGTGCATGTAGTGACCGTTAGCAATTGGTTTTTTTTTTGGGGTTGTTTTTCATTTTGCTGCCATTTTGCAGTTTCTCTTGTTTTGTCATTTCCTGCTATGCTTTAGTTTTGACTCTAGCTGTAACTGAGTTTATATCTCTATTTATATCTTGGTATGTTAAGAGAATAACAAAGTCCCTTGCGTCCTTTTTGCATGTATTATTAGAAATACACCCCCCAGTAAAGCCCAATTGCACATATTAGTAGAACCACAAATTCCTCAGTGTGCTTTTAGCATTTCATAATGCTGAGGGAACTACAAAGTTGTTTCCTCATGGGATGAATTATGGAGACTTCAAAGGATGGAATGACCTACAAACATGAGGAAGAGAAATCTACTAGCCCCTAAAGGCCTGGTTTTAGGACCTCCGTGGTACGGTCTTAAGAATAAAGGTCCTAAAAGATTTAATTTGAGCAATGGCATAAAAGAACCACACCTCAATGGATGGTGATTAATAATATTTTTTTAAACAAGGTGGGATGTTAATGTATGTGCCTTAGACATATCACAAACACATACAAGAGCTCATGTTTAAATCCTGATAGCACATGTGTACAGCCCTACCTAATATGGGATAAAGCTGCCATTATCATGTGCCGTAACTTCTACTGTTTTGATAAAAGGAAAAGAAACCTGCTTCAGAATTTTTTTTCATGGATTCTAGGAAGTGATTTAGTTAATTTCCCTAAATGCCCTGCCCATCATCGCCTGTCTGCATAAGTTGTCCATCATTTGTGTATTACCTCTGCTTCTAATCCTATAGACTGTACCATTGGGCTTTCCTTCAATCTGCTTTAACCCCAGTGTCAATTTGGAAAGGTCATATTAGGGTCAATTGAACATTGCAAGGTAGCCAGTAGCTCAGGTGCAGAAGTCATGCTAACTGACATCCATTGTTTGCAAACTTAGTAGTTTAAAGCAACCTTTTCCAGGCACAGAACAGCTGGACCCCACCGGATGTGTACCAGCATGGATCTTTGGGTGTGGGTGTTTTTCTTAAACAACCGCCTGCATCTACAGAGAACCAGGTCGAGCAGTTACTGCCTCCATTTTTCTCTCACTATACCCATCGTCTCTTTCCGTCTCCCTCTCTCTCTCTGATGCACTCGCCCCACCCTGACTCTTTTTCCCTCCCTGATGCACTTGTGCTTTCACGCTCTCTCTCTTTCGCTCTCTCATCCTGGCTCCTGGCATCAACAAGGGGATGTTACATAAGATCTATTTATAAGCACTCGGCTCGCCTGCCTGGCTCACGGCGGCATCGAGCTAGCAGCCACCGCTCCGTCAGCCCCGTAACCACGGGAACCTGCTTGATGCGCTGCAACAAGGGACACTGGTAGAGTGGGCGGATATGAGGAGTCCTTCACATTGTAACTTCTGCCGGAATAATAAGTCTGTCCTCTCAACGCAGCCTGATATTCAGATTAGCACCAGAACACACAAAATGCCCAGCACACCCACCCCGAAAAACATGCATATTCTCTACTGAACCAGCTGTGGACCACAGGTACCCACAGAACACATATAGTGGCTGGTGGTGGCCTATTGGGTAGGATCCTTGCCTCTGGACCATGGGCTCGAATCCTATCTTCAGCATACCACCACTGGGTTCCTTACCAAGACCCTTAACCCCAAGTTGCTCCAGTTAGACAGTTAGACTGGCCCCGTAGTCAGGGAATGGTAGTTGCTTTGGATAAAAGCACCTGTGTGTGTGTGTGTGTGTGTGTGTGTGTGTGTGTGTGTGTGTGTGTGTATATATATATATGGGCCTCCAAATGTTCAGAAACTGTACAGAACCTATGCAAACATATGCAAGCAGTCTTGGGTGTCACATAGTAGCTGAAGGGAAGCCTATTCCTGCACTGGAAGCAGCGCTGATACTGGAGAAACTACTCAGGGATATGACCAGTTTAAGAAACACTAAACAAGAGAAAGGCCAGACCAGGGTTCATGAACACTGGCAAAGAAATGGAATTCCACAGGTCTAAACTGCACTCCTAGTTGAAATTCAGAATGGAAGATAGTAGAAGTAAATACTGCTGTAGCCAGCACTGGACTGGAGGCTTTCATTCGGATACCTTGCCCACCTCTCTCTCTCTCTCTCTCTCTCTCTCTCGTGCCAGTTGGATCACACCATTCACACCTGTTCTTGTTCATTAAGTGATGGGAGGGTGTGAGGAAAAGTGTGTAATAACTAGCAGGGCCTTATAGTTGAAAGACCTTGTTTATTACATAACTCAAACCCACAACATGCTGTTTGAGAGATTTTCAAGGACAAATCTGAACCATTTCGATGTCCAAAAGAGTAGATCCGTACATCTGCACCTGTGTGTGTGCGTGTGTGTGCGTGTGTGTGTGTGTGTGTGTGGGCGTGAGACAGTCACACATACGAGAGCAGGTCGATGCCAGTCTGTTTCTGGAGAAGTTATGTAGGCCAAGAGCTAATGTTTAATGGAATGTGTGTGCGAGTGTGGCAGGCAACAGGTGCAGCCGGCGACCTGAAACCTCTATGAAACACAACTCCACACCATAGTGAGGAAGAGGAGGAGCCTTTATCACGCTGTTCATGTCCGCCATCGCTGGGCATTAAGTAATAAACAGCGCTTAGTGGAAAAGAGCTGACATCAGAAGGCCGGAGGACTGACATTCTTTCTGGCGACACTTTTCTTGAACGTGTTTATGGTGTAAACATTTTAAAAAAAGACGATCTCAAAAGAAAACCAAAGAACATACACAATATGGCCCAGACCATAGTGACCATAGCAGTGCGCTCGAGAGTCTTACAGTCTTAGCCTCATAAACCTCTCGAGACGATTCTCCAAAAGAACTCCCTCACCAACACACACACACACACACACCCACACACACACACACACACACACACACAAGAGACTTCCCAGCTGCGCTGTCATGCAATTCTACTCTATTTATACTTTTCTTAGGAACCTCTGAGCCTGCAGGCATGTGTTGCAAGCAAACAGGCAAGTGAGTGCAGAACATCTTCCAAATTTAGCCCCCCCATCTCCACTCCTCAAAACCTTCAACCCCCTCCCCCAAACAATTCTCCCCTCCAAAAAAAAAAAGAAAGAAACAAAAATTGGAAAAAAATTGCCAGAAAATGCAGACTGAGCTACAATTAACCATTAATTGTGAACTGGGCAAAAGGTCACCAAATCCACAAAGCAGTAATAAATGTATCCAGTTTTCCCAGAAATAAACCTCAGAGCTCCACTTTTCCTTTTTGAAAATGGAAGCAGACGTTTGCATTGTGTGAACTTTTCAGGATAAACAAAACAATGGAAAATGGCCCAAAGTACAGTTTCTTCTCCCCAGTAGGTTTTGTTACGGCAGCAACAACAAATTAAAAACATTCTTTTTAAGGATTTTGAGAAGTTTTCTAGAAAAGGGACTTTTAGAGACCCAACCACCTAAAACCTCTCTTTATCTCCCTAACTGCAGACAATAACCAGACACAATTCGTCATTTCCATGGAAAAAAAGTAAAGCACATAAACTGACGAGTTCGAGGAAAACTGTGCTTCCTTTTAAAGAGATTTGTTTATTTATGTTTAGTGTGGTATCAATCAGTCTCTGTATTCACGCTTCATTAATTAAACAGGTCTGATTCTAGTGTATCATCTAATGATATAAGAGAATGTGAATGCATTGTCATAGACAGAGGAGAGAGAGAATAGTGTGTGTCTGTGTGTGTGTGCGTGTGTGTGTGTGCGTGTGTGTGTGTGAGAGAGAAAGAGCAAGAGAGAGAGGGAGAAAGAGAAAGAGAGAGAGAGAGAGAGAGAGAGAGAGAGAGAGACTGATGGAGACTGCACTTTGCTGCCCACTCTTTTTAGCTGTGAGGAGAAAGTGGGCGAATGCTTCCGTCATGGGTCATCCAGAACTCCAGCTTTATCGCATCTCTACTTCTCCGGCCCCCTCTCTTTCTTTCTTTCTCGTATTTTTCCTTTCTCTTTTTCTCTCTTGCTTGTATTAGTCATTCTGTCTCATTTCTCTCTCTCTGGTCATAAAAATCTGGCCTACAGATTTGGGCTTCTGGCCAATCACAGCATCATATTTCAAAGCCAGTTAGCTCTAACTGTAGGTTCCCAATGCATTTCTGCTGCATGATGCACAACTTCTTCCCATTTTCTTCATACAATAGATTAGAAAGGTAAAAAAAATATAACAATATCGCAAAAAATATCACAATACTCGCAAGTATCTTCATGACGCATAACACTTACACACAGATATAAGTATTACAACACTTTGTTTGACTGGTGTTTTGACTGTTCTAAATCAGTTTACCCAGCAATACATCCAATTAAGCAGGGCCAATATAAGCTCTCTTTTGCTTCCCATTTTCGCAAAACAGTTTCTCAGTCAGTAACTGGAAGCCTCCTCTGGTCTAAATCCAAGAACTTTCTGTCCAAGCTGGACCTAAACTCTTATAAAAGGCTAAAATCAACTAAGGCTGGACAACAAATTGTCCAACCGAGCCAAATCAAATCCTGAGCCACCTAACGTGCCAAAAAAGACACGACAGAATAGCACTGCTTAAATTAGTGCATAGTAACAATAGGAGCAGTAATTAGATTATGAAGAAACAATAATACTGTAAAATAACATGCTAGAAGAAAAGAATCAGGTGTTTAAAACTGAGATTAAATTACGCTTGAAAAAAATCTATGAAGGAGTGCTTTTGAACACCCCAATGTTTTAGATCTTCCATACTGTGCTGCTCTTAAACTGTGTGGAGCTGATTACCTACAGAAAGATGTTAGCCTTCATCCATTTGCATCAGTGTTGAACTCTATTTCTTAACATAATGTCGGTTGTCCTCTCCAAATTGTTTTCCTGATTTCCAATGCAT
This sequence comes from Nannopetersius ansorgii, assembly GCA_037974605.1. Classification (NCBI taxonomy): domain Eukaryota; kingdom Metazoa; phylum Chordata; class Actinopteri; order Characiformes; family Alestidae; genus Nannopetersius; species Nannopetersius ansorgii. The sequence goes on from JBBPDE010036826.1 coordinate 9,711, forward strand.
CTATTTTTGGGCCATGGAACTGCATTTCAACAAGTGTGTGACTCCAGCACGTCAGATTAAAAATCATTTTAAGGCATAAAATGCAGGTCAGAGCAAACAGCAACTGTCTGTCTGACCTGCTGAAATCAGAAATTATATAAAACAGAGTGACAAGGACATGACACACAATTTTAACTGGTTATTGTATTACAAACTGACCTCTCTACCTCACCTGCCTCTCTATCTCACTGTACCTCACCTGCCTCTCTATCTCACTGTACCTCACCTGCCTCTCTATCTCACTGTACCTCATCTGCCTCTCTATCTCACTGTACCTTACCTGCCTCTCTATCTCACTGTACCTTACCTGCCTCTCTATCTCACTGTACCTCACCTGCCTCTCTATCTCACTGTACCTCACCTGCCTCTCTACCTCACTGTACCTCACCTGCCTCTCTACCTCACTGTACCTCACCTGTCTCT
>JBBPDE010036870.1:0-10170 GCA_037974605.1 Nannopetersius ansorgii
GCAGTGTGTGGGGACGGTACCTTGCTCAGGGTACCTCAGCGGTGCCTAGCGGTCTTGGGAATCGAACCCGGACTTTCCGGTCGCAGGGCGAATGCCTTACCACTAGGCTAGGTACTGCTGATATCTATGATATAATCAGTAAACCGTCACCCATTGTGAGTTAAACCAAAAAAACTAAATAATTAATTAATAAAATTAAACAAATAACTGTTGAATAAACGAATGATTCATTAAGTATTTTTCATTCATTAATGATTCACAGAGTATTTTTAATCTGAATAAAAAATTTGAATTGCTTGAAGCTGTTTTTAGGTTACTATTTTGACAGTGTATATTAAGATATAATGTGACATAAATGATCACAGTAACAATAAATGTTGCCATACCCCACATAAGAGAAATTTCAAAGGCAGTGTAATGTTCCAAGAAGGCCCAATGGGCACCAAGACCAGCCCCAGTGACCTGTTTTAACACAGATCTTGTCCTCTCCCCTGAATTTTCCTTTTTGTCGAGTGCTGTTTACGTATAGGAAGCTCTAAAACAAAGAGAAACCACAGTATATGACGAGCGTGTCTAGCGTAAATATGGAAATCAAAGAGAACCCCCTTCAAAAGCGTCTTTGCATTAAGTGTGTGTCAAAAACTCGCCCTCACAGCCGGGCCTCTCTTTAATAGTTACGCTCCACTGAACCAATATACTGCTGTCTCTCAGCCTTGCTTTGCTTTACGTTCTCCACAGTCCGCTCCAAATCTGGAGCCTTCAAACGAGCGGACATGACAGCCTTCATATTCCATTGTGTGGACTGGAAGACAGCAAATAGCAAAATGCAAATGAACATTCCATTACTTGGGAGGAAAACACATGGAAAAGAGTCAGATGCAATCTGAAGGGTCCATTGCTAGAAGCTAACAATATTTCTGTTCCCTTTTCTTTGCCTTCTAACACCCACCCTCTCACACACACACACACACACATCTACACTCATGTCTATTTTTCTTATTTTAAGTCCTGTAAAAGCAGTCCTGAAATGTATCTCTCCTAGTCTTTTACTTGATCTTTGCACAGTATTCACAGAAGCTCTCTGTTATCCTGGTGTAGCCGCAGAAACCTCATGATGACCTGAAAAGGGGCCTCATCAGTTTAGGCAGTAATATACAATAACTCTAATATGAATTGAACTGTAGTCCTCTCTTACCGCCTGACCGATTAAATGATACACATGATAGTGTTTTACTGTGTAATACTGATTATCAGTTTTAAAGACAGTGCATGCCCCTCTAAACACTGAAGGGGACCCTCTGTCCCTGAGGCCTTTGAAAACATAAGACAGATTGCAAAGCGACTCCTTTTATTCACCTAGTGTTCATTACGGCCTGTCCAATATCATTTCCTTGCAAAATTCAACCAATACTGAGGTTTTACATTAGAAAAATAATATTCTGTTAATCAAGCACTACTTGTAATCACTCATAGAATCATTCAACTCATGTAATCAATCACTAATTCATGAGGATTTTATGTTTTTATTCTCTCATGCCAGTCTTTGCCATATTGCTGTTTATTTTTCGCTCTAGTTTCTTGCTACACAGCCCTACTTATTGCACCGCTTGTGTATCACAGATATATTCCAAAAGGACATTAGCAATAGTTTGCCATGCTTTTGGTATCTCCATATAATCCTGTTAAGTCTTGGCTGAATATGACAATGAAAAACGAGCTAGATTAAGGAGGAGAACCTGTAGGGAGGAACGCAACCCCGTTAAATTCTGAACTGCAGTTAGAGAGGAGAGCGGGAAGACTCGCATTGACAAATGAAAGCACTAAACCCTGTTGAAAGAGTGGGATTAGAGGAATAGCTTTGACACCCAGAGCGAGAGGGAAAGTCGTTTGCATAACCACTATGCATAGTTAATGTGGGCGGAGTAATAGGGGACATAACGAAGAGTTTGCTACCATTATGTAGCCATTGGAGAAGTTTTGGGTTCTACTCACAGGACACTGGACGGATTCAGAAAGTAAAATAAGTTAAAATCAACTTATTTAATGAGTTCAGGTGCACACTTTTAGTGTTCTGGTTAAACTGGCAGACTTATTAATCAGTCCGTACATGAAAAGCAGTCCCAAAAGAGATATTCTTAAGTTACAGGAATGAGAATGAAAACCTGAGCTCAGCATCACGGCACACAATCTTTTTTTGTATTTATTCACATAGACTGCTAAAGCTTTTATACAGCGTGGCTTAAAGAATGACAATGAAATTTCATTTACACAATTTTCCTCTTCCCCTAGAAGCAGAAAATTTTGCTTCTTTATTTTAGCACTGCAGCTATCAGGCTCACGCTGCCAACAAACAATCATTGCCCATTAGTAAGTGATGCTAAAGTGTAAACTCCAGTCACAGACCATCAGAAACATTGCCGTAACTTAAATTTTATGGGCTCAGTTGTCAAAAAACACCCCCCCCCAAAATCTTAAATGACATGACATCAGTGCACTGCTGTGCAGGAGTTTGTTTCATCATTCAAGATGGAAGGATTCCCTCCTTTATTAGTTTTTAATATCGCTCTTGTTGGCTGCACATAAAATTAACAGTTCGCAATACAGTAACATCATTAGTATCAGCAGTAACTGGACAGTAGGAGAGAAATATTGAGTTGATTCCTTATCGATTTTGTTTGCAAAGCAACACCGTAAACCTAACCCTAATCCTAACCCTAATCCTAATCCTAACCTTAACCCTAACCTTAACCTCAACCCTAATCCTAACCCTAACCCTAAACCTAAAGGGGCTTTCAGACCGAGCTGCGCTTGCTGCAAGGGTTTGCGCTTCCTCTTAAAACACAGCGAGAACGCGCTACGCTTGCCGCGGGGCTCAGCGCAAAAGTAGGCGTGGTTTTCTAAACTCTCCTGTCCCAACTAACAGAGTTAGCACTAGCACTAGCTCTGTTAGCACCAAAAGAGAATATGCTGTGGGCTTTGTAAATTCTAAACACTCAGAGACTTTTAAGATTAGCTTGTCCTCCATACCCGCTTTGTGCGCGCGTGTTTTTGTGTGTGCGTGTGTATCCGTGTGTGTTTGTGTTTAGACGGGGCAGACCGAACACTAGCCCGCTTCGATGCATTGATACTATAATATAAAAGAATACAATCAATTAAATGATTTTCAACAGAATGTTCTTGTATATTTCTCACTGTATTTTTTAAGGGATGTCTTTATCTTCTAGCTATTGTTTAGTGAAGTCTGGTTTGATAGTTTTAAATATTAAATATTAAAAATATCAATATTAAAATAATAGGTAAATTACTCAAAATATTCAGTAGTGATAACACTGTAGTGGTGCGACCCAAAAAATAACAAGCAAGGAAGACAGCAAGACAAAGCTGGTGTACATGTAGATTCTGGACACTCAGAGACTTTTAAGATTAGCTTTTCCTCCAAACCCGCTGTGTGTGTTCGTGTTTAGACGGGGCAGACCGAACACTAGCGCGCTTTGTTGCTTTGATTCTATTGGTCGTGCGGAAATGTGTCACGGCGCGCAGCGGTCAAAGTTCAACAAATTTCAACTTTGACCACGGTGCGCGCACAAGGCACATGGTCCCGCGTTTGCGCCGAGCTCGGCGCAGCGCTCTCGCACTCTTGCGCCGCACAAGCCATAGTAAATAATGGATTTCAGAGCAAAGTGCAGCGCGTGCCGCGTTCGGTCTGAAAGCCCCTTTACCCTAGCCCTAACCTTAACCTTAGCCCTAACCTTAACCTTAGCCCTAACCTTAACCCTAACCCTAACCTTAGCACTAACTTTAACCTTAACCCTAACCATAACCTTAACCTTAGCACTAACCTTAACCTTAACCCTAACCCTAACCATAACCTTAACCCTAACAGTCAGCAGTTACTGATGATGTTATGCAGTGTGCATTAAAATACAGGGTAGTAAAGCAGTGTACTAGCATGAAGAAGTGAAGTGTTATCCTCGCATGAAAAAAGCCCTAAAGCCTGATTGCAACAAGTATTTTGATTACGCTGTATATTGTGACGGCTGCACAAAAAGTAGTGAGATCGGGTTGTTAATGAAGGTGTGAAGTCTCTGTTCTAGAGTGTTAGTCCACGAATCCGATTTCAAAAATTTTCATCAGCCGCCATGTTTATCGCTCCATAGATCAATCTCCGTCACTGTTTTTATGCACTTCTTCGTAATCAATGCACAAACGTATCCACATCACCTAAGCGTGAAGTCATTTTTTAGATTTTTAAAAATTTCTATTCTTTTTTCTGTAAGCATTTTATGCAATTAAAAAATTAATAGAAATCTTTTAAACTCTGTCGACTGCTGTTTTTAGTTCAGCTTTGTCAATATGATGCCTTGAATAAAGGCATGCAAGTCTGATTAAGATCAGTGAGTGCTCAATCTGAGGGGACTTCTCTATCTGTGTCTCTAATAGGACGATCCAGTACACTCGTCTCCGTCTGTCTTCTGATCTTGTATCACTGACTTGTATGAAGACTTTGAAACCATCAGCTGTATCTAATCTCTCTAATGACACTTTAATGTTCCACGAACACTTACAAATCATAATACAATTAAAGCTCTCTCTGTATTTTTTTCGAGTTTGTTTTTGTTTGAAGGGTGCACGCAGTGAAAGCGGCGTGATTCGGCGGACCCCTCGCCGAGACCGTTATTATGTTTGCTTTTGTCTCAGACACTCTTTGCCCACCTCAGACTGAAGTCGCTTCCTCGCATAGGAGAAATAAATAAATAAATAAATAAATAAATGTGATGATAAAATAGGACTCTGGTATGTGGAATGCATATTTCATCAAGCGTCTGAATAAAGCGGAATTATTATGCATTGCCATCTTGGGCTTGGACTGATTACCATATACCATAAAGGGTTTCTTTTTTATCAATCTAGGCCTGATTGTTTTTTTGCCTGTAGATACCCTTTAGCATGCAACTGCCTCCCAACTCTTGCTTCAGGAATACTGAATTTTCAGCAAACATTTGCCTTTTCTGGGAGTTTGTTACCCATTATTTAATGCATTTTAATATGTATGTATTATATGAGTACCTACATGCATGTATTGGTACGCACCATGAATGCTGGAACCATATTATATTATATTTTATATAAATAAATTGTGACAAAAACACAAATTTGTAATGTGCAAAAAGTCTAAACCAAATATGATCCCAAAACATTTTCATTTCATGTTAAACTCATTTTAATACATTGCCCTTAAAAATGTAAAAGTAAACCCATATCCATATTATACACTGTACACTGAACTGTTGTCTCCAGTAGTGCTAGAATATTAAATTCAGATGTTACCCCTGTATAAACTGGACTGGAATTCATGTACGTGTGTTTTCTTTGGTATAAGCAGGTAAATACAGTCATAATTTAATTTACAGTAACAAAAATACAGGGCTTTAAGGAGAACAAAGTGAAAATCACAAGAACACTCGAGATGCTCCACGTGGGAAACTGTTCTGATGTGGGAATTCTGGACTGCAGCTGCCAGAGATGCTGCCAGAGATCTCTTCAGTACTAAAAAATGTATGCAGCAATATTTGGTTTAGCTGAACGTAAGCTAATTTATGTTACAAAATTAGTACAATATATTTTTCGTAATAGTTTAGCACTAAAATGCATGAAAAAAAACGTTATATGGGCGATATTTGCGGTTTCTGTGAATTTGCGGGGGTTTCAGTGAGCAATTAATATCATTATTCAAAATCATGCCTCCGGCGCCCCTGAACCTCACTATCCATGCCATCTTCATTGCCAGCTTCATCTTCATCAAAAAGATTGTTTAGCCCCCATATAGTACACATTTTTAATTATCTTAATTTTTTTTTTTTTTTTTAAGATTTTCTTCCCTGTATGAAGTTACTCAAATTAGGCTTTAAGGTCATGAAGACTGAACACTTTTACTGATCGCATTTTACTGTTTATCCCATGCATGTGTACTTGTGTCCCACTTATGTAAATCCCTGTATACATATATATATGGGCTGTTAAAAATATCACGTTAACTATTTGCGTTATTTTATTTTCTAGAACGCTTTAAAATAAACTGATTGCACGATTAATTTGAAAATTAAACGCCCCTCTGCATTGCAGTACCACAAAATCAGTGGGGGCAGTATTGCGCTATGTCGGCGACCAGCATGCCAGAAGAAGAAGCCACTTCATGTGGCCAATGCTGCTGCTCAGTCAAACTAGCGATGGAAGATAAACACACACTGTTAAATGAACAATTTCGCTTTAAGTTACTACCAGATGGGGATTTGGACCAGATAAGGGTAATATGTGTGCTTTGCAAAAGTGAATTCAATCACCACCGAAGCACTACATCACTATCATATAACCTCCAGGCGAAACATCCCGGTGCGGCAGAGACAGCGGAGGGAGGGGTCTCCGACAGTTGCAGGAGTTTGGAGCGAGAGGCAGGACTTTAGTTAGGCTTTGTCCTTTAATTCAAGTTATTTAAAGCTACGTTTTTGTCTTAACACAGAGATTCTTTCAGGTTTGAAGATGTTATGCATTTTCTATTCAAAAGTAAGTTTTGTTTTTATCTCACAGCTTATAAAAGAGTTGGGAAAAAACAAATAAACAAAGCCTTCTCTGTAAAATTGATGACTGAGTGTGTTCATTATGTATTATATATTGGGTTGACATAGAATTGCGATTAATCGTGATTAATTTTTTCCAGATTTGCGATTAACTAGTTAATTTTAATTAATCATTTTACAGCCCTAATATATATATACACAGTAACTGCGCGTTTTACATGAATAAGGAGTCGTGGATTCAGTCACAGAGATTTTTTTTTGAGAACCGAACTAATACTTTTACACGGAAATCCCCACAATAACGCAGAAACAGCAAATATCCTCCACCTGTTTTTGCTTTTTTTGTGGCAATAAATATATATTTTTTGGATGTTTTCACCCAAAGGGACTCAGGGCAGGCTGCAGCCGACCTGGAAGCACTTTTTTTGAATTTGCCACCAGGGTTGACCCCCGCACTCCAAGCGTGATTTCTCAGACACTTCAAAGTTCAGAAGATTTCCAGGAGACCTTTCCAACTTTCCCTCATTTGTATTTTAGCCCGAGTTGATCATGTCTCAATGGGTTTACCTTTACATTTTTTTTTAAGGGTAATGCATTAAACATTTTTTTTATGAAATTAAAGTGTTCTGGGAGCATATTCAGGGGCATAACATGGTTGTACACTATACGCAGGTGCTCTATATATGAATGGAATGAACCTCCGCTGCTCAGCGCTGCCACAAACATAAACAACCAGCACAAGGACGAGGAGGCGTGGCGCATGAGGCCCAGACATCACAATCAGCTGCACTTAGAGGCGGGAGGTTTGAAAGTAGCCAATCAGAGAATGTTATTTTTTCTCTATACTGCTGATTGGCTTCTGCCTTGTGATGCTGCAGTCCAGCATTTCCTCTGTTCAGCGTCTCAAGTGTTCTTGTGTTTTTCATTTAGTTTTTCTTAATGCCCTTTATTTTTATTAGTGTAAATTAAATTCATTTATTAGTTTATTTACCTACTTATACCAAAGAAAACGCCTGTGCATGAATTACAGTGCTGTCTGTACAGGGGTATTTACATTCTAGCACTGCACAGTACAGTGTAAACTCCACGGGGGAAATTTTGGACTGCAGCTGCCACATGTGCATCAAACGGCAGCAGCCAATCAGCAGCAAGGAGAAAAAAATAACATTCTTGGATTGGCTACTATCAAACCTCCAACCTCTGAGTACAGCAGTATTTAACCTCTGGCTACTTTTAAACCTCCCAACTCTGAGTACAGCAGTATTTAAACATCCGAAGACGCTCTTTTTTGTGTTCTCTGGACACAAGCATCTATACACAGTCACCTGAAAGACAACCCTGATTTTACCTCTGATATATTCCAGCTGTGTAGAATGGATAGATGAGAGATCTGGCTATTTGAAAAGTCATGTATTGTGTAAAAAACATTAGGAAACACGATCATATTATACCCAAATATATGTTGTTTGCACGCACTATTAAAGCCATTTTTTAATGGTTATTCTTATACCATAGTATAAGTTCAAAGTAAAATTCCACTACACTCACTTTCACAATGGCAAACTGAGTATATGTTACTTTTAAGTCAAGTCAAGTAGGTTTTCTTCGTCATTTCTGCCATAAACATACAGTACATAGTAAAAAAGAAACAACGTTCCTCCAGGACCACAGAGCAACACAAGAACTGGACGTAACAGAATACAGCAACAATAACGCTAGAAGATACGAGACAAGACAAGGCTGTGTTCAGTACAGTTGACAACTGAGCAGAGATTTGCAAGGATGCAGAATGTTTTTAGACTTTAAGGGTGTTTTTAGACTTTTCAGCTTGGTCTGAACCATTACATTTGTCCGAGGTGAATGGTTTTCAGCTAATAATGGTTTTCGAGGGGTCATTGGAAAGGGGTCACCGAGCCCCATCTAACTGTGGAAATCACATTTAGAGTGAGAGAGATATTTTTCATATTTAACATTTTATCATTTAAGCCAAATCCTTCATGTTGGTGAGGGCATATCACAGCATGCAGCCCCGCCCCCTGCTAAGCAACAGTCAATTGGAATCGCGGGGCGATTACAGTCAGAGCTCAACATTTACAGCTCAAACATCCCACATTTAGAGTCTCCGTTTGTAAACGTTGCTACTCAAAGACTTGAGATTTGACTTGGACTCGGTAAGAACGACTTGTGAACATCTCTACTCTGACCTATAAAAATAAAGAGCAGCATTTGTCAGTAGAGCTTTGTTCATTTTTATAGTTCATGCTGCGTTCTAACATCATATTCTAACATAATATTGTTTTGCCAAATTAATCAGCAGCTTCTTGCACATTAAAAATTTTGCGGATGTGTTTTTACAGAATCATTTTGGTTGCCAGTCAAAGCGCCTGGGCTAAATAAAAAAAAACATGTCTTGGCTGATTTTCTGCAAAATCATTCAATAAGGAATGTGTTGTATCCTTTAGAGACCGTTCTTCGATTGTACTTTAGGGGACTAAAATGGTGTGTAATTGAAGTCTGAGTCGCCCAAATTGTTTTTTGTTGACATCAATTCAATTACCGGTTAGCTGCATAGCCCCAGTTTAAAGTGAAATCTGGATAATAAACATTTCTTAGCTGACTGACTACATTCTACATTCACCTTAGATTATATTTTCTTGTTACTTCATACTATCTGTTTTGGAAGTTTCAATACAGAAAAGAATATATATAATATATATTCATACATTTCAGTTTAAACCGATTGACCACTATTAACCCAGCACTGTTCATGGAATACTTGTAGTGTTGCTTTGGTCAGCGAAAATTAGGACTAAATATCGTTGTCAACAAACATCACGTGACTAAAACAAGACGAGACGCAACATAAATGCTGGTCATGTGACGATAGTTATAACGAAATATATCCTGTAATATTGTTGACGAATAAGAATGAGACTAAACGTGGTTTACAAAATTAACACTGCGCTAAAATGTCTCTTCATTTTCTTTGACTAAAACGAAACGAGACGTTATTTTGTGTACGGTAGGGAGGGGAGACAAAAGTATTGGGACGTTCAGGAATTTAAATAAATATTCAGGTAAGTTCAGGCCAACACACTGAAGGTGAAGACTTTTAGCACTTTTACAAATGTGGGTTTTATGGCAATAGGCACACACTTTTTCATTTTATTCAAACTTTTTAGTCATGTGATGTTATTTTATTTATTTTATTTTATTTTATTTTATTTATGTGTATGCACTTCTAAGTTCTAACACGGTTGGTTGGCAAATTCAAATCAGAGTGTCTCCTGTCTGAATGGACATTATTCTTGAGTCTATAAGGTAACAATAATAAAATAATAAGATAACCTTGTTTGAATTGTGAAATAGGTTTGACTAAAAGAAAATTTAGATTTTGTCTATTCTACTGGGTACTTATACTATACTGCCTGGGTTAAACAGAAAAATAGTCGTGGATAATTCTGACTAAAATAAGACTAAAATGCTCAGACTTTTAGGCGACTAAAAAGAGTTTATATGTGACTAAGACTAATAAAAACTAAAATGACAGCTTGATGCAAAGACTAGACTAAAACTAAAATTAAAACAGGCCGCC
>JBBPDE010036880.1:10717-23253 GCA_037974605.1 Nannopetersius ansorgii
GATTTGTTATGTTGGTTTGGATGTTTTATTATTTATTATGGATTATTTATTGTAAGTGTTAATACTGCACTTGTTATATGGAGGATTAATTATGTTTGACTTGATACTGTTTATCTTTAGTTCACTTCTCTTTCAATAATTGTTGCCACAGTTTTGTTGCTTGTTGAAGGTTTCACCAAATCCCAGTTAAACATCACATTATAATACTCGAAACGGCTAGTTTTAACTTGAATTGGGTGCTGTAAAACCAGGGTCCTGCCTAACACCTTCTGGGGGAGTGAGTCTACTTAAAAAAGATGTTTTGCTGAAAGAAGACAACGCATATGCGAAGCAGCAGTTAGCAAAGCTGCTTTAATGGACTGTCTGCTGTGTCTAACTTTGCTTGCTCCTCTTCTGTTTGTAATTACGAGATGCCTTGTGTTTCCAGTCCTGGGGGCCACTTGTGTTTTTTCCAAAATATCATTAGCATTTCAGTCAAGTCCCTAATGATCTACAAACATGTCCTTAATAAGCTGAATCGTGTATTTTACTTTCTTGAACTCCACTAGAATCCACTACCATCCGCTACAAACATTATGATTACCAGATTAAAATAGATTAATTTAAAAATAAAGTTATTAAAATTGTAATTCTCAGTAAATCAGATTAATGATTACTTTGCCATTTTCAGGTCTCTGCTAGTCCTTATGAAACGGTGTTTTGCAGTCAAAATGTTCTGTACAGGGTGCTATAACAACTTCATTCAAAATTAAAAAGTAAAGAAAAATGAAAAAGAGGAAACCCCCCAACATAATCTCAGTATTGTGCATGTATTTGTAGTTACTAATTCATGTACAGTAATCCCCCAGTATTACGCGGATCAGGAGTCGACTGCTGTGGTTTGGGGCCGAGATTTCCTTTTAGGTTCGGCCTGGTACATTCCCTTGGTGAGGGTGTGTGCAGGGGCAGACTGGCGGGCTGTGCATTCTGCAGAAGTCCTGACGGCCGCACCAGCGGTTGTTCAAGGCTTTTCCAGAGTGCGCATTGCCGGTCCGCCCCTGTATACATTTTCATTAAGGGTAATGTATTAAGCTGAATTTAAACTTCTTTTACTCTCTCTGTTTCTGTCTCTCTCTTACTCTCTCTCTCTTTTACTCTCCTTCTCTCTCTGTTGCGGGATCTCGGCCTGACAGCCACGCACCGGGCGGCTGTTCGGCACTTTTCCGGAGCACGCGGTAGTCTGTACATTGGTAATATTGGCATTTACATTCCAGCACTGCAGGAATTCAGTGTAAACTAAACAGTACGGATACGAATTGTCTTTAATTTTAAACTTAGTTTAATACATTACCCTTAACGAAAATGTAAAGTGTGTTGGGAGCATATTTGGGGGCATCTTTAGGATTTACACTATTAATTTTTTTTTTTTTTTACCAAAACACAACAATGCAGTTTTTCCAGATATGCGGGTGCTCTTGGAATGTAACCCCCGCGAAAAGCGGGGCATTACTGTATATAAATGTGACCCTATTGGTTACTGTTGATACATTGTTGTGGACCACAGGATATAATTTGAACTACAGTAACAAAATACTGAAAGCCTATGGTTAGTAATAAAATGTTTTTTTAAAGGATAATTTTGAAAATGTGTATAAATGTGTAATATTCATTCTGAAATAAGTATTCAAAGCCTATAAATAGCTATTCAGCAAAAATTACTTTATTTCTTTGCCTGATTTACACTGCTAGTATAACTGTTGCTGAAAAGAGCTGTGCACTGTTTGGATCTTAAACGTATAGCATGGCTCACAACCAATGAGCTGTCCTCATCAAAGTTACATTCATTTCTATATTCTATGTAAGTATATACACATTAACTGGCCACTTAATGTCATATTTGTATCTTGGCCACTTTATAACATATCTCTGTATCTTTCTGTATCTTATAGACCCTCCCTGCCCTATTCAGTAAGGTTTTAGTACCTTACTGGTCCACTTTGTAGTTTGTAAATAAACATTTTTATTAGTCATCATAGTTCATGGGTGCCCAAATCCAGACACAGGCCAATGTTTGTTGATTTCCCAGCTCAACACTTCAACTCATGTTAATTGTTGGGTTTAGTGGATGCATTTTAGGAGAAGAAACTGTTGAACTGTCAAACCGTGCTGCCCAAACCCCCACTCCATTCTGGGACTCACAGTTTTACTAATCATGTGGCTTCATAAATGTACTTTAAATCTATTTCCAAGACGTTAGCAGCAAGTTCTTTAAGTGCTTCTAGCTTAAAGTGTGTTAACTTGTTTTTGTTACGTGATCGATGTTCATTGCTGACGATATTTAGTCATCATTTTCGTTGGCGAAAGCAACACAAGACGAGACGCAACGTAAATGCTGGTCATGTGATGATAACAATAACGAGATATATCATGTAAAGTTGCTGACGAATAAGAATGAGATCAAATGTGGTTTACAAAATCAAAACCACGCTAAAATGTCTTCGTTTTCGTTGACTAAAACGAGATGAGACGTTATTTCCTGTATGATAGGGACAGGAGGGAAAATAGGACCGGGGTGGCCGATACCTTGAGAGGCAATGTGAAAGTATTGGGACGCTGGGCTGATATAGTTAAAGGGAGAGAGATATCACACACACACACACACACACACACACACACACACACACACACACACACACACACACAGAGCATTTTAATATCTATGCACAAAAGCTGATCCTAAATTGTTCTGATTTGGTTGTGTAGACCATGTTTGTTCAGGAGTAAAAAAAAATAAATTCATGTAAGTTCAGACTTTTATCAATTTTACAAATGTGGGTTTTATGGCAATAGACACACATTTAGATTTTACTTGCATGTTTAGTTAGCAAAATAAATGTTGTAAATTCAAATCAGTGTCTTCCATGTCTGGAATGGATGTACAGTATTTTTGAGTCTATAAGGTAACAACATAATAATAAGAACCTTATTCTACTAGATACTTCTACTATATTGACTGGTTAAAATATAATCGCATTTCTAAAAAAAAAGAGACAAATACAACTTTCATTGACTAAATCTAGACTAAAACTTCATCAGTTTTCATTGACTAAGACAAAAATAATCATGATTAATTCTGACTAAAATAAGACTGAAATGCTCAGACTTTGTGTCAACCTGTCATTTTAGGTTTTATTGGTCTTTGTCACGTCTATACTCTTTAGTCTCGTCAAGTTTCAGTCGACTAAAAGACTGGACTAAAACTAAAATTAAAACAGGCCGCCAAAACACTAGTCAACACACTGACCTCTGTCATTTTTCTCAAACCATTTCTGAATCATTTTTGCAGTGTGACAGGGTGCATTATTCTGCTACAAGAGGAGATTGCTTCTCTCTTCCAATGGTCCATGTCTCAAATCTGGAACAAAGGCTTATCTGGTCAGGTCCCAAAGAAGGGCGCAAACTGCTTAATTAATGTAGTCTATGGTAAAATTGTGACAGAACTATGTGCACTCTAACCAGTTTGCATAATTGGAGTGCTTGTGCTGACCCATGTTCACTACTGGAAGTGACTGCAATGGGCAGCTGAGCATCAGACCTGGCGTATGGAGCAAATGTAGAAGGTGGCCTGATCTGATGAATTTCTTTTTCTTCATGTGGATAGCTGGGGGTGTGTGCTTTCCTGGGGGAAACATTGCACCAGAAGAAGATGCTAGAGGAGGCAGTGTAATGCTCTGGGAAATACTCTGCTTGGACACTTTAGGACCTGGCATGTGGATGTTGACATGCACACACTACTTAAACATTGTTGCAGACCAAGTATAGCAAAAACTGTTCAGAAATTGTTTGAAAATCATGACAAAGACTTGACGTGGTATTGATGCGGCTTCTAAATTCCCCAGATCCCCCAGACTTTGATTGTGGGATGAAATCCATGGAGCACTCCTGACAGCTTACAGGCCTAAAAGGTTCTGCACAGTACAGCTTCAGAAGTCTTTTGGAGTCTTTATCTATATGGATCAGAACTTGTTTGGCAACTTAAGGGAAAGCTACACAATACTAGCCAGTTGATTTTAAATTTATGGATGATCTATGTGTGTGTTTGTGTGTGCTTGCAGTTAGGCTTTCAGGACTGTAGACAGAAACACACTGCTTGATGCTGTGCTTTGCTAAGCCTAGCTTTGCAGCCTGCACTCCCCTCCCCTACATACACGCAGGGCTGGTACAAAGTCTTAAACTGTATCAGTAATGTTACATTTTATCCCCCAACAAATCCTTTCAAGCAAATATGAAAGTACATTATGATTTTTCACCGGCTGATGACCCCATAGATCCCTGATAGTCTACAGAATAGGTCTAAGTGACTTGTATATAAGTCACAGGAAAAGAGAATGACAGTGATTTATTATTGTGTAAGCTTAAGACCCAGTTACTTTTTTCTTTTTAATTGGTTGGATGGGGTGGGTTTTGTTCTGCTATATTCTGGGGCAGGCCTAGTGCAAGGAAGTGCTGAACTGTCTTTCTTGCAGGGATGACAGCAGTCAGGAGTGGGAGGAGGGGGAAGAGTTTGAGTGTTACCCCCCTGGCATGAAGGTGCAGGTGAGGTATGGGCGAGGCCGCAATCAGAAGATGTACGAAGCCACTGTGAAAGAGTCAGACCTGGAGGGGGGAGAGGTGCTCTACCTGGTGCACTACTGTGGCTGGAATGTCAGGTAAGGCAGGACCCTGGCAACTCCCATATTTCCATATTTCAAAAGGTCAGAATGTGGTGGATAGGCTCCCCCTGCAATGCTGGCGTGTGCAGTGTTATTGTGGCCATCTAAAGGTTGCTGAAGTCAGGCGTTTGGCGTTTAATTGAAGTGGCGCTGACATTTTGAGAGCCCATTGGCTGCATTTCGAGACCATTGCATGTCACAATTATGGTGATGACTACTTTAGACTGCAAAAGAAGACGGGCAGGTTGACTGGGTGTTTGCTCTAAATGTCAGGGAGACTGAGGTGGGAGGGTGCCATGTCACAGTTGCAATCTCGTCATCCTAAACATTAATTTCATGCATGTCTATGTACTGCACTGATAAAAAAATAATTTCCTACATTGTTTTGTTGAATAGACAAACAGGAAAAACATTTAACTGGTATGGAACTTTTGTATGATGTGGAGTTGTTTTTTTTTTAAAAGGTTCTGACTATTTCTCATTTACACTGATCTTTAAAACTGGTTCAGGTACAGGTTCTTTAGAACACCAAATGTGGTTGTTCTAGGGCATTGGTTGTGGTTGTTCAGTACCTTCATTATTAAACGTTTATATTTACTGATTGTATGTGGTTGCTCTGAGCTACGATGTATCTCTGCAAATGCTGTTTGCCCCTTTTGGGACTAACTTGACTTTTTATCTTTGCCGGTGAACCAAGAAATGTTTCTTGCCGTCATTCATGTTTAGTTCACTCAATAATTTGCATCAAGTTTATAATATTAAAGTTTTGTCACAATTGTGCAGACTGAGTAGGACGTTTGTATCTGTAGTCTTATCTTGTGAGGTATGAAAAGCAAACAATTTAATATGTTGACACCTGTGACGAGTATAATTGTTGAATGCCATTTTAGAGGTACCTGTTTGTCCTTGTGTTACTGTTGTAACAGCTAAATCTTATATTGACACAACTGCCTTTTTTTCTGTTAGGTATGATGAATGGATCAAAGCTGACAAGATTGTGCGACCAGCTAATAAGAATGTTCCCAAAATAAAGCATCGGAAAAAAATAAAGGTTAGCTGGAAAAACATGTTTTCTGCTCCTTATAATAGAAAATCTTACTGTCCTGTCTATGTCCTTCTAATCTTTGTTAAATGTATTGGAAATGTGTTATTTTTGTTTTGCAGAACAAATCTGAAAGAGAGAGAGACCGAATAGAGAGGTTAAATGAAAGAGATGGCCTTTCTCCCTCCAGTAATCGCATCAACAGATCCTCTAAACCCACCTCTGACAATTATGTTTGTCCAAAGATGGAAGAATTTGATGATAAAGAGGAGCAGCATACTCTGGTCAAATCTGTCTCCAATCTCAATGGACTCCGGGGTAATTTGAGAAAAATAGGCCATTGGTTATAAAATGGCATCATTGGTTATTTCTGACTAGCCATCATTCTCACAATGACAAACATTAGTGTTAATGTACTTGTTTGTAGTACAGAGTTTGCAATAGTTGTCCAAACCTGACTGAGGCCCAAATATTCATGTTGAGTTCAGGATTCAGAAAGAATATTTTCAGGCTGCAAACCACAATTTCTGTCATAATTAAAGCTCAAATCTGATAGTCATACTTATTTATATATTCCCTGCAGTATCCAACAGCTCCACAGACGATAGTGAGCATGAGGAGGATGATGAGGGTGACCATGAAGACGAGGGTCTAGAATGTTGTCCAAGCCTTGAAAGAGGATGTACTCCAGAACATCCTCACATGCTTCCACACTGGGAGAGTAGGTCATCCACTGAAGGCCTTCAGGCTTCACAGAGCTCGAGCAGAATTGAGGAACCAGCCAACCATGACAGCACAGATACAAGCAAACAAAAAGGTCAGTTCGAGAATGAGGGTGAAATACCCAGTACCAGGAGAAGAAAACCTGAAGGACCACCTGAACGCACTGCTAAAAATCAATGTAAAAGCAAAACCAGAGGCAGTAGAGGAGCCGAATGGTTCCCCAGCAGTTCACCCAAAATGCTGGACGAAACAAGTATGGGTCCTGGAGATGCCCGAAGAGACCAATCCAGCAGCAGCTCTGAAGATGAGGGTGATCCTCAAACCTCATCTCTGACTCAAGTCAAAGAGGAGCCACAATTACATCCTAAAATCAAAGGTTCACCCTCAAAGAAGTACAACGGGCTGAAAGAGAAGACCAAGGGTGGGCGGTCCTCAGGATTCTGGGAAATCCCAGAGAAACGAGCCAAAATGGCAGCTGGGATGGATGAACGAGCTCCTAGCTGCCGCGGCAAAGGCCAAAAGGACGTGTGGTCTAGCATCCAGGCCCAGTGGCCTAAGAAGACCCTGAAAGAATTGTTTTCAGATTCAGACACAGAGGCTGCCAACTCTCCTCCCCCAGCAGTGCAAGGCCTGGATGAGCCTCGCTC
This sequence comes from Nannopetersius ansorgii, assembly GCA_037974605.1. Taxonomy (NCBI): domain Eukaryota; kingdom Metazoa; phylum Chordata; class Actinopteri; order Characiformes; family Alestidae; genus Nannopetersius; species Nannopetersius ansorgii. Next base: position 17,821 of record JBBPDE010036880.1, read on the forward strand.
AGAGACCAGTCAGCAAGAGGAACCGGTTGAGGAACTACAAGAGAGCCAACAAGAGAAGAGCCAGGAGTATCCCAGTAGTGGGAGCAACTCTGTCCTCAACACTCCGCCCACCACACCTGAGCCAACGGAAGCACTGGCAGAGATGCGCTCATCACCCCCTCAGAGCTCTGTCCAAACCTCCTGCTTCCCAGCTGAGTCCTCACCAGCCAGACCTCTGACAGAGGAGTGTGTTGGTGGCCGCAGCGAGTCAGACAACAGCATGGTTGAGGTGGAGAGTGTGGGCTGTGAGCTTCAGGAGTTGAATCAGGAAGAAACAGCAGCATCTTCCTCCAATGCCTTTGATGGTAACCTGTCTAGCAACAGTAACTGTAGCTTGACTCTTAGTAGCAACAATCAGCAGGAAAGTGAACAAAAAGTGGAAGGTAGGCAGTATTTTTAAATGTTAAAATACACTTGCCAGTTACCTTTTTACCCACACTCATTGTCCATACATTCTAACTGACACAATGCTCACTAACTACCAATTCAATTCAATTATATTATATTTATATAGCACCTTTTACAACCAGGTTGTCATAAAGCAGCTTTACATAGTCCAGGTCCGAGCCCCTAGTGAGAAAGCCGACAGAGCCGTAAATAAATAACAAGAGAAGGCCTTCATTGAACAAGATTATAGGCAGATAGGCCCTCTACAGCTAACAGAGTTAGTTTGACTAAGTGTTCATAGAGGTAAATATTGTTGGAAGAGAGTCCGTAGTCCATAAACATCAGGATCAGGAACAATCTCTGCCTGGGCTTTAGGCAGCAGTTGCCCCAGTGATCTGTCCGGCAAACGTGAAGCTGTTCTCCTCGGAGGAGAGAGTTGGTTCTTTTTGAAATGTGCAGAGGATTATTTATATCTGTGAGGAGTGCATGTTAGGACTCTGCCATCTCTAGCTAGAGCAGCGTAGCTAGGAAGAGCAGAACCGAGAGGTATGAATGGTATGAGAGCGCCCCCCTGGGACACAATCACCTCCACTCCACTGTCATAAACCTAAGTGAATGCGAGGAGTGGTGGGGCGACAACACCAGTGTCCCAGTTTACTGGAATTCTCTGTGCCCCCCGCCTCCTGGCTCTACACCTTCCATCTAACAGGAAAAATTAAATACAAATGAAATACAAAAAGCCTGAATAAACAACTATGTTTTCAGCCTGGACTTAAACACTGAGACCGAATGTTGTTTGGCATAGTATTCCAGTGACTGCAGAGGTTCGTAATAGGAGATAAGTTCACAGAGGTAATCAGGAGCGAGGCCATTTAAGGCTTTATACGTCAGGAGAAGAATTTTGTAGTCAATACGAAATGTAATCAGAAGCTAATGAAGTCTAGATAGTATTGGGCTAATGTGGTCGAATTTCCTGGTTCTAGTGAGGACTCCAGCTGCCGCATTCTGGACGAGTTAAAGCTTGTTTGTTTTTATTGGAGCAGCCTGACCAGAGGCTGTTACAATAATTGAGTCTGGAAGTAATAAAGGCATGGACTAGTTTTTCTTGGAGACATAATGTACTTCTTAACGTGGCAATGTTTCATAGATGGAGAATGGCTAATTTAGTAGGTACATATGCGTGTTGAATAAAAGATCGGGATCTAAAGTGACACTAAGAATCTTTACAGTTAAGGCTGGACAGGCTGAGGAACCAGTAAGATCAAGCATTAGACCTGACGGTTTGTTTCTAGCAGCTTTAGAGTCTTGGAGAAGGACCTTAGTTTTATCTGTATTGCATAAGAGGAAATTATGTGACATGCAGTCTTTTATGTCTTTAATGCAGTCCCCAATCTTATTTAATCTAGATTTATCATCAGGATTTGCAGAGATATAAAGCTGTGCATTGTCTATGTAGCAGTGGAAGCTAATCCCATGTTTCCGAATAATCATCCCCAATGGCAGCATGTGCAAAGTGAATAACAGGGGTCCTAAAACAGAACCTTGTGGGACACCATATTTTTGTTTGGTGGGTGCTAACTCTTACAAATCGATAGCGGTCAGTCAGGTATGGTCTAAATTGAGATAAGGCGGTTCCAGTGATTCTGTCGAGGTTTTCTAGTCTATCCAGTAAAATAGCGTGGTCAGTCGTGTTGAATGCCGCACTAAGGTCAAGCAGAACCAGCAGAGAGACAAATCCTTTGTCAGCAGAGAGTAAAAGATTATTTACTATCTTTACTGAGGCTGTTTCTATACTATGATGAGGCCTGAACCCAGATTGAAATTTTAGTAATGAACATTGACTGTAGAATGATCTTGTGCCAAGAATGGTCTGCCAAATAGATCCAAATAGCATCTTAATAGTGGCGGTCCTATGGTAGTCATTTTTCATTAATGGAAAGGGTAGAGGGTGGCTGATAATATAACTATGTGGTGGAACTGATATGACCACTAAGGCAGGTTACCTTAATAAACTGGCAACTAGGGTATGATTAGTTTGTTTATTAAGTTAAATAAAACTTGCATTTTCTCTTTAGAGCTAACCCTTCCATTAAGTGAAGATTACAAGATTTTAACATCGAGTTGTTGTGATCTCCTTGACTTTCAATGTTCTTGTCAATTGGGCAGACACATCTACTTGTCAGAAGAGGCAAAAAGAGTCTCAAGGAGGTGGAACATCAAAGAAACTCAAGCGAAGTCACAAGACCTTAAGCTTGCATCCCAGAAAGAACCACAAAACAGGTAAACTGAAACTGCTGCATTTGTCTCATTGTCACTGCCATTGTTGTTTTGTCTTTTAGTTTGTTGGCTGTTTTTATACCTTATAACAAAATATAACAAAAATGTTGTGTTTTGATGAGAAGTTTATCTAGTTTAACAGTTTAGTGAATTCATGTATATACGATAATGGCAGGCCTTACAGGAATGGGTTGAAAAATACTTCTAATTTACTCAATTTTCCACAGTCAACATGTTTGGAGAGCCATTAATCTTCTTTTAAATAAGTTCAAGAACCAAACACAGGCCTTGGTGACCTAAAACTTCCTTTCTCTCATACTCTAGCCAACAGCAGTGACAGTGAGGACCAGGCTATCAGTGAGGGCACAGCCAAATCATCCACATCTAAGAGCAGCACAGCTGAAATGAAGACCGTTAACTCACCTAAATGCTCTAGTCGGACACCCCCATCCCAAAAGTATCACAAACACAGCGACTCTGAACAACTGCAGCCCAAAGAGCAGCATAGCAACAGCCGGGAAGCGCGTATCTATAAGTGGAGTTTTCAAATGTGTGAGTGCCGTATGTGGTTCGGATAATAGCAGTAGCTTACAAATCTCCTTTAAACTGTCATCACTTTTTTTGATTTATTGATTTAAATATCTTCCCGTTCCATTTTCAAACCTGTTTTTCCAGCGGATCTGGAAAATATGAGTAGCCTAGAGAGGATAGCATTCCTTCAGGAGAAACTGCAGGACATCAGGAATCACTATCTCTCACTTAAATCCGAAGTGGCCTCCATTGACAGAAGACGAAAGCGAATGAAAAAAAAGGAGCGAGAAAGTAAGTTTGAAAGTTCTATATCCTGTGTTACTATATAGTGCTGGAGTCTTGAGACACATATATGCAGCGTGTTCCTGCTCTGAAATTAAACAGGTGCTTTAAAGGAAATTTGTCTTTTTTAATTGTTTTTAGCTTTTCTGTACCGGGTAAATAATATGCATTTTACATGCAAGTAAACTGATAATATAAATCATAAAACTAGGCTTTTATTTTAATGTAGACATTATGAACCCAATATCATTTTAAATTGTAAATACATTTTTAATTTGTCAACTTAAATTTTTTATTCTATTCCTTCATTTCCAGCCTGCAACACATTCCAAAAAAGTTGGGATGGAAGTAGGACTGGAAGTGAGGTTTAAAAAACTGTGATTTAAACTAATTATATTAACAGGTGATAAGCAGGGGATCTTGAGTACGTCAAAAAATAACTTGATGAACATTTTAAAATCAATGGTCCTCAAAGAAAGATTGGATCCATCACTCAGTCAGCACAATGCTTGCAAACATGTCCGCCTGAACATAACAGCCCATAACAGAACTGGCTGTGAGTGTTCTCCTCCAAGCATTTAAAGCCCCCCTAGCTATGGGGTGGAATTGTAAATGACTGTATTTTTGATTAAAAAGTAATGTTGTCCAATCTTAAATTATGTCACGGGTTCACAATTTGTTTTGTGTTTTCACTATGTTCATTAGTGTACATCGCAATTGCAACGTGTAGAATTGCAGTTGCAGTATTCTATTTTGTGCATATCTTAGAATTACACTCTTAATCCTCTACTGTAAATATACCCTTGCAAGTGCTCTATTTATCTCGCTTTGGAAACGAGCAAAAAGACCCCGTCATGGGTTTTTTATTTGTATATCTATATTTTTGAACATGTCTGTTGTATTTTTAATTATTACATTCCACAACAGTTTCACAAAGTGACCCACTCTGACTTAAGCAGGTGCAGCGGTAGCTTCGTCGTCCTCCTCCTCCTCGCCATCGTCCAGCTCTCTGACGGCAGCGGTCATGCTGACTCTCGCAGACCCTACAGTGTCGGGCTCATCACAGAACTCTGGAGTTTCAGTGGAGTGCAGGTGACACAAAGAGAAATGAACCTCTTGCACGGAGCACTTAACCAGCACCCAGCCAAGCCTCTGGCCTACTACCCCTCCTTCTGTAGGACCCAAACAGAAAAACTGGTGCACAAAAAAGAGAAGTAAAGGATGGCTTCAAAACAATAGAGCCAGGCAACAAGAAGCACTATTTTGTATTGACAATTATCTCTGCAAACTAATTGCACTCAAGTGTACTTTTTTTAAGGGATGGAAGAATGCATAAAACAATCTTTTTATGGAATAGATTTTTTTGCTCCGTTTTTCCTTTTGTCCTGTGGTCAAGTTCTGAGCAATAATTATGTCCACGTTGATGTAGTGTACATTTCCTTTTTCAAGCAAGTATACTGCAATGATAGGCCAGATTAACACATTATGTGTCTTTCTTCTTCAACTACAAATCAGTTGTCATTCAGTGGCCACAATCTAAATGTGTCAACATCCAGTTCTGATTTTCTGTATTATGGTATTTTGAAGGAGTTTATAGCCGAGGAAATTTGCTGATAGCTATGTTGTAGATAAATAAATCTTCTTTGAAGGCTTTTGCTGGGAGCGGTACATTGAAAGAAAGGCAAACCGAGAATTGACCTATAACTAGAGGGCTGTTTTATTCCTTGCAGTAAAATGGATCAGTATTAACTAAAAATAGTTAATACTTATAGAAAGCCTTGAGGTAGAAATATATATATATATATATTTTAGTGGTGGGCCGTTAACGTGCTGCGTTAACGTGAGACTCTTATCGCGCGATAAAAAAATATCGCCGTTAATCTATTCACAAAGTTGGGTTGGGAGCTGGGTCTATAC
>JBBPDE010036888.1:0-10170 GCA_037974605.1 Nannopetersius ansorgii
GAGAGAGAGAGAGAGAGAGAAAGAGAGAGAGAGAGAGAGAGAGAGAGAGATATTTTATTTCTACCCTTAGTTTTATCTAAGGAAAATTGTAAACATTTTATAATAGACATTCTGCTCTCATATACTGCTCTCGGCCTTTTCTCTCAGTGTACACCATACACTCATTCACGCATCCTGCTGAGAATATGATTATGCCACCTCACAGGTGGTCCTTAGCCTTTGTAATAAGGGCTATAAGCACTGCAGCTTGCCTCCATGTGGGCATACTATCCTAGAAGTTGACATTCAATCATCTGAGGAACACTGACTCTTCCATATCATACTCGAGCATCACATCCACCACAACCTGCGGTCTTGACTGATTGTTCACTGTTTGCTGATGTCCCTCCCACATGTCACTTTACTGACTGTTCCTTTTGAAACACTGACCAGGTGCACAGTCTTTGTGACCAACACTCTATGGCCCAATAATGGAAACTCCTTTCAAAGCCACTAAGATACTTCTTGAGCATTTTTACATTATTTTGTCCCCCGCATGCATTTTCATTTTCATGTCCCCAAAAGGCCACTCTGCTGCTGTCCTATGGTGCTTTTTCATTGACTTCCAATGCATCAGACCTAGTTGCTGTTCAAACTAATACATGCTGCTGAGCTGAGGCTTCGAGCTGGAATGCTGTTTTGAAAACAGAATACTCTATGGCTCTGATGCTCGCCTCCGCTGTTGAATGTGGATATCAAAGCAGGCTTTTCATGTGCAAGTAGCAAAGCTTCTCAAGTCTGTCTGAAACAACATGGTGCACTGTTGAAGAACCCAGAGGCAGCCCAGAGGCATGCTCAAGCTTTCAGACAAACGGTCAAATAGAACACTAATTAGTATCAAAGTCAATTTCAGCCCATGGAAATGCAGCCTTCTGGGACACAGCCTTATATTTGTTACACAGCTGAACATCTTAACCTATTTTGCTTTCATTAAGAGAAGAACCAAGGAATATCTATAGGCTTCTATAGTGACCACCATCGATGCTGGTAATGATCCAGCTTTTGAATCAATCAAGAGGCCCAAAGCGAGCACATCATCCAAGACGTTAAAGGCTGAGTGTGATTCATATGTAAACATTGCATGTAGAATATGATTCGCTCATTGCAGACTCGAATTGGCAAGATCAAATATTTGGATCAGGCAGGTAGCCTTTGTCAGAATGGCACAACTCCAGCTAATTATTTCTAATGAGTTCTGCAATACGGCTTAATCAACTCCCCCAAGAACGCTTAAATGAATGCACTGTCAGTGGAGGATACATTATCGCACTTGTCTCATGGCAGGTTTGTTTTCGTTTCCATTTATTTCAATTTGCCTTACTAAGAATGTGGGGCGAAATACCACTACCAGGTACCATGTAATGGCCTGCCTGTTGCTTATCTATCATTTGATTTATGGTCCAGTTATGGGTGCCCAGGACCAGTACTGGAGTCCCATTGGCATAATCATTAACCTGCCAATTTACATGTGAGCTGAACCAGGAGTGTTCCAGATATGCAGGGAAATCATCAAACTGTGCTGGTCACTGGTCTCCAAGGGCCAGATCTGCATTCATCTATTAGGGGTGGCTGAACAAGTTGGACTCACCCTCTTTTAATATATAAATTATCAAAAGAAGCGTCCACCTCTTTTCACTCGCTGTTAACAAATTCCTTAAAGTTGATTATGAATTTCTGTGAACAGCACCAATGAAATGATGTAAGAAAAATGCAGTTTGGCTCTGATGGGGCTAATATATATTCAGCTCAAGCTGTAGACTCATGCAGCCTATCTACATGTAGATTAAAAAATGTAAAAACAAATGTTTCAGAAAAGTGTTTTCGTAAATTATGGACTTAAAGCAACTGATGGGTTTCTGACAACCACGTAATGCCATGATATCTAGTTCTAGCTTTGAGCCTAGTGTGAGTCAGAAAGTCTCATGAGTTAACCACCATTCATATATGTACACATTTCAGGCTTACGTCAGACAAATGTAGTGTATAATGATTTGTATCTGGCACAATGTTAATTACTGGGGATACTTTAGCCTCATAGCTACAGTGCAACAAGACTAGACAGCAAACATGTCTTGGTTAATCGACCACTTTCGGGGTGAGAGGGGAAGTGTATCCATTTACAAACTCCTCTAGTGCCTTGGAATCCTCAAGGGGGCTCTGGGGGAAGCCTTTTTGTGCAGGAAACCATTCAGCTTTGCTCTCCCAAAGCAGCGGATGGTTACATAATTCAACAGTGCACCAGAATAGATATCCAGGGTCAGACTCGGTAAACCTAAACAGCCTTTAGCAATACGCTCCAAGAGCACAAGACTCCCAATTAGCAGTTTCATAATGAACAGTGCGCCAAAAAACGTTGCTAAAATCTTTGATCTTGCTAGATGAACTAAGCTTGCTAAGATACTATGTCAGCAAACCAGCACATGAGACAATTGGATCTATAGATGTGGTGTCCCTTTGTTCTCCTCCCTAAGGCTTCATTGGCCTATTTCTGCATTATGGTTCAAAGAAAAAGGTGCACTGTAATTTTGGGCTAGCCAAACCAAATTACACTTTGATAATTAGAATAGAGTTGCTTCTCCTTCAATAAAGGCTTTTGGAGCATGTCTGGGAATTTTTGCCCATTCAGTTCAAAGAACATTTGTGCAGTTTAGCACTGATGTTGGATGAGGTTCAGCTCACGATTGACATTCTGCTTTATCCCTAAGGTGCTCATTTGGCTTGGGGTCAGGGCTCTGAGCAGGCCACTGGTGTTTCTCTACACTGAACTGAAATTAAGGCTCAGTCTTCACCCGGAATTACAAGGCCTCTTATAGGTCATACTTTTTACACCTGTATACTGCAAGCTCTAATTCCAAAATCAGTATATGGTGTAATCACATGTATATGAATATAGCACTGATTCATTGGGGATTAGCAGTGCTTATCTTCAGTAAAGAAGCTTTGTGTTTAGCTTCCAGTGCTACCAAGAACCTGCAAGTACCATCAAGTCCTGTTTTCATGCAAATTTAGCCAGTGGTCATTCCCCATGGTCCTGGAGATACCCCAAGTCTAGTTCAGCCACAATTTGCAATGCATGCTGTGGCTAAAGAACTTCTTCACAAGTCCCTGATAGGTTGGAATATCATGTAGGATGGGAAGCATGTTAGATGCAGGCAGAAGCTAAACACAGCAGGAAGGCAGATCTCCAGTAGGAGGGCTGGTGAACACTTAACCAATAATACTGTAAAGAGGCTAGAAAACTGTTTCCAGTGCTGAAGCCAATGGCTGAGATCAGCATCTGTAGCTTTAAAGGCACAGTGATGTAACTGCTGTCTCTGTTGGGTTTATTTTTGTAAAAGAGCAAGGACAGAACAAGGCAGCCTGCTAGGCATCGAGATAAACCCAGTGTGCAGCATATATGCAGTCCTATAGAAAGCCCTATATACATTCATTTAATATGCAGGCTCTGTCTTTGATTGAGGGAAAACATCTTGTTTGCACTGGACAGGTTTGCCACACGATTGAAAAGAAACCCCACAATCTGACAGGCAAATAATTCTTTCTGTTTATCACACTCCCACGCCCTCACCAAAAAAAACCTAAAAAAAGTGTGTTTCACAAACAGTTCAATCAAATGAGCATGGCTGACATTCTTAAGTGCATCTGGCATCAGGCACTACCTTGGTCCGCTGCTTACTGAACTGCTGACTTATGCAGCATTTTGGGATTCTATCAATATCACAGCCTTAGTGTTCCTAACCTGGAACTACGATTCCAAAATCGAACATGGCTGCATCTGTGGCCAGTCCCGAAGGTAACTGGGCTGTATAAACCACGGACCTTTGGGGCTATGTTCAGCAGTCTGAAATAAATAAAATGTTTGGTTTGGATTCATCCAAGGGAATCTAAGATTTTTTAAAATGGTGGTGAATGGAAACCGACGTTTTTTTTTTTTTTTTTTTATCAGTGTAGTGTATGTATGGTCTTAAATACATTCACTGTGGAGGGGTGCATGCAGGATGTGGCAGTATACAGCCTTGTTAATGTTGCCATGTCAGTTGATGATGATCAAAAGAGACCTTTAGTGGCCATCTTTAAAAAACTGAATGCGGGTGAAAAATCTCAGTGCTTTTGGGTTCATCTTTTATTAAAAGGAAAATGACATTTTGTAACATTTTCTGTGGCATATCGGAAGGTCTGGAGGACAGCATGGCCTCCAATTGAGAATGCACCCATCACAACTAACACAATCGAGACACTTCTGAAGTTTTTTACAAGGCTACTCAAAAAAAGGGGTCCAGTTTTGTGTGCTTTCTTAAGCACTTATCTCTGAGTGTGGCCACAAATTGAGGACTTGTGTTGCACTTAGTGGTTATAGAGGTTGAAGTGGTCGAAGATTCCTATTAGGAGAAAATAGAGGATCGGAATTTAACACATTACTGTGTCTGGGGGAAAATAAAGTGGAGCAAAAATGGTTAAGAAGTCATCAAAGTTGTTCGGAATGGGTTTGGGGAGAAATGTACAGAATTGTTCAGTGGTGGTGAAGGGAACCACATATCTGTCTCTGAATGCTCCCTCACAGAAAGTTATTCCATGAAATGGTTTTATATATATTCATAAAACATCCTTGGCACCCCCATACCCTCCCCCATTAACACCACCTTCTACATATTTACATATTTGAAGCTTTTGAAATGACCCCAGCGGGATCTAAGTGCATGTTTTAGCACTTATTCCAAAATGTGGCCAGAAATTGGGGACTAATGTTGCACTTAGTGGCTGAAGGGTAAACCAAACACTTAACTATGTGGGGAAAATGGAAGAACACACACAGACACAGAAATATGTACAGACAGAAAAAATATATAGTGGAGCAAATGTGTCTGTTCATGCAGAAAGTGTACACTTTGCAGCTGAACTAGGACTGGACTATTTTGTTCCTGTTGGTCCTCATTTGGCCATTTTCTTAATTTTTCAAAAAAAAAAAAAAGACTAAGAAATTTTATGAAGAATTTATGCACTTCAGTCTAAAGGCTGTGGCTCTGCACACATCAGCTTGTGCATGCTGGAGCCATCAGTCACAAGCTAACTCACAGTAAGGTGAGTTATCAAGCCACCAAATCTCGTGCCTCGATCCATTATCTGGTCATTAATGAAAAGTGTTCGAAACAGCCTTCGCCTGGCATTGATAAATGATGCAGCTGTGATTTATCGTCAGCTTTTGCTCAAGACTGACACATGAATATGGACACAATTAAAAACATATGCCACCTAATAGGGACCTATAACTGGGGGGGTCACACCCAATCGTACAGGTTTGCAGCAGAGCCAGTCTTTCATAATGATGAGCCGAGCTCGGATCCGCAAGCTGTTGCTGATTAGCCTGGCTCCTAATTGACCAACATGCCTAAGAACTGTCCCTGTGGTCTCCAGGGGCGTGATAATTAACGTGGCAGAATTCGCAGCATGCCTCTCAGTCCAGAGAAAAAGCAGATGCTCATTCAGAATTCCTCTTTGTTTATGGGCAGACTGAGGAGTAACTGGTGGACAGCACTTTCCACAGCATGGAAGTCCTACTAAAGTTTGGACACATCTATTTTAAAATCTGTTTTGCTTGGAAACCACAGCATACCAGGGACCCCACAAGCCCTGCTGTTCTGGAGATGCTCTGACATCCTCTGAGTAATTCGACCTTCACAGTCTGGCCCTGAGATCCTTTTTCTCAGTCATTTTTTTCTGCTTCTACACATCAGGACTCTTCAACTGCTGCCTAATATCTCCACCAAGGTGCCAATAAGGTCATCAATATCCTTCATTTCACTTGAATATACAGTGCATTTCCATCCTATACATTTCCATTATGAGTGACATCCATACATGTTTTTCTAAACATAAATGATGGACTTGTTTTGACATGTAGAGCGAGAGCAGGAAAAGTGACATAAAGGAAGGCTGGTAGAATGAGGAGCAGATGAATAGAAGGCAATAAGAAAGAAAGGAAGAACAGTAAACAGCAGAATTTTCAATTTCCCATACATAGGGATTAAGCGTCACTAGCAGGCCTGTCAGTCACTGGTCGTTTAAGAGAATAAATTATTCTTTTCCAATGAAGGAACCTTTAAGGGATAAATGTACTTTGAACCTTAAGACCGCTCAAAAAGTGGTGATTTGTTCATTCCCTTGATAAGTTCCTGGATTAGAGTGCTAGCAAATGAACTTTTCCAAAATTTCTAGGTAATCACTCTTTAGCATATGGCTCAGGTCAAATTGGAACGGTTGATAGTTTAATTAGGAGCTTGCAAATTGAGCTTTATTTTGTTACTGCTGTCTTTTACAAGCACCCCACCTTTGTTGCAATGAACGTCATCTTTGAAAAATTCTTTTTATTACTGGGCATTAAATGACCTGAACTTAATTCAGAGGAGTCCGCGCCAGTGATTTGAGAGTGGTTGAAATGGGATGACATCAGATGAACAGTTGATATGGCCCCTATATATGATTGTCTTTTATATGTAAATGAAAATCAGGGCCTGACTGTCAGCAAGAGCTAAGGGACTGAGGTCCAGGTGCAGGATTCCATTTTACTACTTTATTTTCAAACAAGGAACCAAAAAGGCACAATGGCCTAAACAAACCAGAGAACTGCAAAACCGTAACAGAAGATGGGAGAAAGATGGTGGATCGACACAAGTACTTGAAACAAAGGCACTTAAATATAAAACAGGACTAGAGCAAGAACAAATCCTGTTCACAGCTGTGGGGGAATTTCTTGTTTGATTCAAATTGATCGTGGTGTCAGATGTACCTCTGATGTACCTCCATTATTCATTTCGGCTTGAACGGATGTTATGTAATTGACTGTAAATGCTATTAGTAAGTTATTCTGCTTCTTTATCACCTGTGCAAAACAAAATCTTGCTATAAGATTTATCGTAGGTACTAATACTGCTAATGATCATACTGGAACATTACACTACTTTCTACACACTTACTGGCAACTAGAAACACTTTTCTTCTACTCACTGGCCACTTGAACCACTGGAACCACCTGCATTTTTCTTCCAATTTCTGGCTACTTTATTGGAAACAGCTGAGGATGGAAAACGTGTTCTTTATGTGAGTCCATAGACTCCCCAGTTTTGGTGCCCTGAATAAACATTCTTGCAAATATTTGATGTATGACAAAAAGAACCTCTTATTATGAAGGTTTTTTAAACTGCTGTAGAACCTGTACCTTATGTGAAGAGTTTAACTGTACACAGTCCACCAACCCTCCATGCCTTTCGCCATTTGTCTGTTTCTGACCTCAGCACTGCTGGCCAGCTATTATCTGGGTGGTGGAACATTTTCAGCACAGCAGTGGCACATGGTAGTCTGCGTGATGGCAGTACAAGTGCATCAGGCATGGTGTCGCCTGTAGAGTGAAAGTGGTCCACCATACAAGAAAAGGTTTGGAAAGTGGCCTTGAGGATATAGTCTAACTTCATAACAGCAAAGTGAAGCTACAAGAGAGAGCTTTCATTGGTGTATGCTGCAAATGCAGCCTAACCGAAATGCTGCTGTGGATGATCATGGGGCAAAACTTCCCTTTATCACAGCTTCAAACGTAATGGCCATCCTTGCTCCACCACAATGCCCACCGGAATCCACATTACGTGTTTCGGTTATGTAACTTTAATCAGGCTGCCCAATTAAGTCCAGATTTGTATTTACAGCACTGACCCACAATCTCTCACAAGTCAGCGGAGCTGTTGGGCTTTCACCACGTCGGCCACACCCGGCTTTGCTGTAAGCCTCTTACAGCTCAAATTATATTTCTCCACGCTCTGATGGGTTCGCTACTTGCTCCCTGTTATCGCTGGGCAGCAATAGCCACTAGACGCATGGACAACGGCACAGCTGTGTTGTTTGATCACAGATCCCATCGAAAACGTGGTAACTCCTCAAAACGTAGTCAAAAGAGTCAAAGTCAGTGGCTTCTGCATAGGACAGCCGTGTTTTGTTTTGGTTTTCACAACCATGTCCAGATATTAGAACTGGCCCATAGGATGAGTTTATGTGTATACTGGTGTGTTAGGTTTGTCCAATGGCACATATGATTATTTTATGTGATGCTGCCATCGTATTAGTTCAGGCTGAACCATCAACATCAGTGATTCCAAGGGAAAAGCCATAATAAGCAAGTGTAATTGCTGCTTTTATGTTTCCATGAGTAGGAGAGGCAGGACTGCCCTACACACCCCGAGAGAGAGATTACAGTTATGCTGAGGTATGGAAATGAAGGGCTACCCTACCCACTGAGAGAGAGAAGGCAGTTAGGCTGAGTGAAGGGAAGAGGGAGGACCACCTTAGGCCCAGGCCACGGATGGCTATGGAACCACCGTGATGGAAGTCATGCTCTTCCGACAGCAAGGCCAACGCTAGCATGGGGCAATTTCTATGGAAATAATCAAAGTTCTCTCACGTTTGGATGAGCTGACCATCTGCTTAAGTCATAAAGGTTTGACCACATGTGGACCTCCCAGGTAATAAACACTGTGGTGAAATGGAACAGCATTACAGTAAATGCGAAGAAAGAAAGAGGCAATTGTAATATTCCATTTATTACATCCCCCAACCACCACCACTCCCGACCCACATGAAGAAAAGAAATAAGGCAAAGTCATTCCGGGAGCCTTTATGATTGGCTGCGCTGTCAGCAGGGCTTTGTCCTACTGTCCTGGAGTGACCTGGCCGAACCTCCTACACTCTAATAGAGTAGGCAGACAATGGCCTCATACAAGCGCATACACACACACACACAGGCATGCACACATACCGATATTTTGGGCGGAGGGCAGCGAGTTTATTACCCTGTAATTATTCATTCACAATAAATTCTCAGCAAGTTTAAGTTTTTTTTATTAACTTAACTTCGAACATTAATTGTATTAACTACTTTCTTTGAACTTTATACTTGGCATGTTAACATTTTGATCTGTTATGTAATTATATGTAGCGTAAAGTACTGTTTTACATAATGAAAACATAATGAAACATTTACAGACAGGTTTAAAGACAGAACTATGGTTAATCTATCATTTTAAAACACAAACATTCTTCTACAGCTAGCAGTTATAATAATGTGAAATGCTAGCTCTCTAAGTCTGGTCAAATCATGTTTATTTATATATATCTAACACCAAATGTTATTCAATGTGCTTTACAGGAATAGGATAAAAAAGAACATATAATGGAAGAAATAAGAGAAATTAAATAGTGCACAGAAAATCAATTAAAGAACATTCAAAGTGTGATAGATGTGCAAGAGTGCAGAGGAGAATAGTGCAGTTTTAGAAAAACAGCAACGAGCAGCATAGTGACTAAAGGCCATTTCACCATGTTTAGTTTCATTACAAGGTGGCCAGTTCTGGCAGAGACCTTCCAGGAATACATACTACGAACATATCAGGGATAAATTTAGGGCTCAAGCCACTGAGTGACTTACATAGTGAGTAATGTTTTGAAATCAATTCTGTTGTAAACTGTGAGCCAGTGGAAAGACCTGAGAATTGTGTGCAAAGACCTGAGAACTGGAGTAATGTGTTCTCTGTTTTGGCAACAGTTAGAACTCTGGCAGCAGTACTTTGAATGAGCTGGAGCTGCCAAATGGACTTTTTGAGAATCCCAGTGAGGGGAGTGTTGCCATAGTCAACCCTGCAGGAAATAAATGCTTGGATAGAGATTTGTGTTTGGACCTGAAGCAACTAAGGGCTGTACCTGAGAGTCCAACCCAGTTCTCAAGTCAGTTTAGCCGTATGCTATGACCAACAGTGTCAAACAAAAAAGTGCTGCACTCAAATCTAACAGTATCAGTACAGTTACAGTACAGTACTGTATTCAGATTATCATCATTTAGTACTTCAACACATACAACACTAACCACATCATCAAGTTTGCGGATGATACGACTGTGCTGGGGCTGATGAGCAGGAGCAGGAGAGAAGAGGTGGAACGGCTGTCTGACCGGTGCAGAGACAACAACTTATCTCTTAATGTCGCCAAGACAAAAGAAATAATTGTGGACTTCAGGAGGACACGCCCCGCCCACCTCCCACTCAGCATCAACGGATCAGCTGTGGAGATCGTAAGGAGTACCAGGTTCCTTGGTAT
>JBBPDE010036907.1:0-10170 GCA_037974605.1 Nannopetersius ansorgii
GAACATTATCAGACAGGTTTAATTGATTTCATGCCAGGCCCAATAAAAAAAGTGTTCCTTTAATTTTTGTGAGCAGTATATATATATATTTGTAATGGTATTGACTTTCTGAGTGGGCATAACTAAATTTGTCTTCAGCTTTCATCTTGGTCACATCCTGTTGGTGTCTGTGGGGCACTGGAGGTGGGGGGAGTGGTTTGACTACAGGAAGGGGCCCTTAGAAGCAGATAAAGTAGAGTCATCCAAGGTACACAGATATAAATATGTATATAGAGATGTAAGAAAATATGGATTTTCTAATGCAGTTATCTGTTATATTATAAAAAGAGATGCTAATATAATTGGTAATATATTTTAACCCCTTAAAAGTGTATTTATTTCAGCATAGAGAATTGTATTTGAAAAATAATGATAATAATAAAAGGAGGAATGCTTATAAAAGACAGAGAGCTTGATTAGCTGTCCAAGAAGAGCTTTAACTACACCTGGGTCCACCACCTCAAACGATTAACAGAAAGTGCTACAATGGCTTGTGGACAAAAACCTGAGTAAATAGTTAAGTTGGCTAATTAAATGCATTTGACAACAAGACCCAAATTTGCTCTGAAATATATACTTTAATATGATGTGTACACACATAATTAAAACTTAAAAACAAACATTAACAAAAGTAATGAATGAATAAATAATGAATGAATGTATTTTTTTTAACCTGGTAACCCTTTCGTGACTGTTCTCAGGTTACTTTCTCAAGCTAATTCAGTTTCATTTGTTGGATAATGGAGTAAATAGTTCTGATGGCTAATAAATGACATAGAATTAAGAAAGTTATATTTATAGTTGACTAAACAATTAAATCTCCTAAAATTCCATTTGGCTCCCCTCAACAAAATTTCAAACAAATCCATAAGATGTTGCTACATCAAGCTACATCTTTTCCTCTATTCCTCTACCTTCGTTTGGTTCATCTCCAACATTCATTTTGTCTTTACATCATAACGTACAAGATTCAAATCATCCTCTTTCACCTCCTAAAACGATTCACTTCCTGGGCCTGGTCACCCATTTTGTTTGGACCCCACCGATCGCTTCTGTGAGAGCTACTTTGTTGGTGGTCATTTTACCCAATGCAGGAAATCTTGTATGACTCATCAAGCTAATTCAATTTAATTTGCTGGATGGTGGATTGACATTTACACATTTGGTTTTCCAGACTGCGCGGAATATGGGTCTGTTACACATAGCTGCATTTATTTGAGGATACAATGTTTTGTAATGGAAAAACAGGAATGTGATACAAGGAAGTGTAAAAGTTTGAAAATTAGTCAGTACACAGTACACCATGGGTGACTTGTGGCAGTAAACCGAAGAAAACTGATTTTAATCATTTTGTGTCAACCAAATACAACCATCAGAAAATTCATTTATACATTTTATGTATTTTAAAATGATAAAATCTATGGAGTTGCATGTAAATGACCAAGAGATATATTTAAAAAACAGCTACATTAAAATTAGGCTATTTAAAATTAGACTAATATAAAATTAATAATTGGCTATAATTGGTGAGTATATGTAAAAAAGTGATGTAGAGCTTTTAGACTGCTGCAAAAATCATTCCACTATGACAAAAAGCACTGATGTTATCACACGCTGCAGTCTTAATCATGTCTTACACAACGGAAATGTGCAGCTGCTGCTCAAAAAGAAAAAAAAAGCTGACAATGTGTCATTCAGTGGGTTTTTTTCTATGTACTTTTAAACCACATCCCTGAGACAGGCGTGAGGGAGGCGAGAAAGGGCCATGCATTCAGTTTTGCTTGTGTAAAATGTTCCAGTTAGGTTTTCATCACATTACTGAGCTAAACAGTCAAACAAGAAAGACAAGTAGCTTTCATTTTTGATCACGTCTGTTGCTTTCTGCAGGTTTTAAAGTATTGGTACAAATTATTGCATTGTCTTATAATTATTTAACCTAATCGACATCAAAACTCACAGCAATCTTCATTGTACAAAGATCTCAGGCAGAAATGTAAGAAAAAAATACATTTACATATATATTACATAAAATTCCATCATCAAACCTGATTTAACTGAATGAAGGACTGATGGTTGGATAATAATTCTGAATAGGAAGTGGTAAAGCTAACACACATAAAACCAATTGTGTTTATGTTTAAAAATGCTAACTGGCCACATAAGTGGCTTTAAATAACATTCTATCATATGATTATACCTTTGCAGTACTGTATATACTGATAGGAAAAAAAAAAAACATAAATTAATAAATGACCCTGTGTGAGAATTTCATGATGAACCGACCATCATCCGCAAGAAAATTGTTTTATGTAAACTTACATTTTAATTTTAGATGTTTAATGTTTTTTCTTCTCCTGTCAAGCGAGTTTGTGGGTTTTGTTTTTTGACCGCAATTTTTGATACACACACAAAAGAGACATAATTTACAGTTTCCCTCACCTTCAAAGAGTGCTCTTCAAATTGATACAAACAGTACCAGAAATAAAATAATACTTGCAGTACTCTCTCATGGTTGCATGTACAAAGGCCTTGCACGTGATTCTTCTACTTGATTCTTTTTGGCATGTGGAGCCTTTTTCCTGGGTTGGGGTAGTGGTGGAGGTTGTTCATCATCATCATCATTTATAGGTAGTGGTGGAGGCCGAATGCGGTGCTGGTTCTTAGTTCTGGTCTGGGGCTTAGGCGGTGGGTCATCCACTTCATAGTTGG
Source organism: Nannopetersius ansorgii (assembly GCA_037974605.1). NCBI lineage: Eukaryota > Metazoa > Chordata > Actinopteri > Characiformes > Alestidae > Nannopetersius > Nannopetersius ansorgii. Next base: position 2,749 of record JBBPDE010036907.1, read on the forward strand.
AGACTTCAGGGTCTTCTTGAGGAACTGGAGGAGCTGGTTGACCCCTTGCAGTATGCTTGGATCTTTGTGGAGGCGTGTTGAAGTTTAGCCTGAGCTCCTCCTGATCTGTAGTGTAAGATTGGAGATAAGATATTTACTGTTTGGCTGACATGCCTGGTTCATTAAATCAAGATCAATGTAATTACAGTTAATAAAAACTAACACTCTTAAAGTCTAATACTTGCTATAATCCCTTATCATTCCTTGTGAAATAACATTTAACATTGTATACACCTGAAAATATTTTGTAACAAACTGTATAACATGTTGATTGCAGTTTGTATAGTTACGCCAGCAGTTGCTACAAATTCAAAGAATGGGAAAATGTACCTTCTGTTCTGACAACTCCAGTAATTTCATTCAAATCATCATCTGTTTATGTCTTTACACTGTGTGAACATTTTAGCTGGCTACAGAAATATTGCTCTGCTGAAACCTATTGAAAATATATAACATCTACACTGTTATATTTGCTGTTTTCTGGATTTTGAAGTACATGTCAATTTCAGTACAGTTTTGCGGGGGTTACGTTCCAAGAGCACCCATATAATGAAAAAACTCGTTGTTGAGATGTGGTAAAAATTCTCCCAAATATTCTCTCAAAACAGTTTAAGGTCATTTTGAACTCATTACCCTTAAATAAAATCTAAAGATAAACCAATATTCATACTATACAGTTTACACTGGACTCCCACAGCGCTAGAATGTAAATACCAATCTTACCCCTATATACATTTATGTTACAAAATCAGTAAAGCTTATTTTTTTAATACATAGCCACGAAAAAAGCTGTGACGTCGGGGTCTAGTCCGGCATGCCCCCTCGTCCTCGCGTAGGTTTATGTTTGGACGTGGTGCTGGAGGACGAAGGGGCATGGCGTTAGAGGCAAAAAAAAGCAAAAAATTGCGGAGGATATCTGCAGTTTCCGTGTTAGTGCAGGGGTTTCAGTGAAAAATGATTCGTTTGGTTCTCAGAAAAGATCTGTGTTGGACTAATATTGCTGATCTGCATTAAGGCTGGGGTTTACTGTTTTTCTATAAAGATTCCCACAGTACAGCTTTGGCAAAAAGCATATGAAAAGGAAGCAAAAGCTCTTACTAAATTAAACCTAATTATTCACATAGCCCTTATTATTTCTTCCACATTTGCAGCAGACTGCAAATGTAGTCATTCCGAGAGACTATTCTGATTTGCAGCATTTGCAACAAATATTTATCTGGCACCAATCACTGGCCTGGTTATCAAGTTATGAGAGATTAAATGAAACATGAATTATTGATACTCTTTCCCAAGAATCACATCTGGAGACAACCATGAAAGTTAGCTCTGGGGTGTTTTGTATTTGAGCATTTATTACCAGATGAATGCTGGGTCTAATCATTTTTATGTATAGCAAGCTAACACTCTGTATTGTACTGTTATCATAAAACTAACGACCTCACCAAAATAGTCATGCTCCAAGCTATACTTTAAGGTTATTATTATGCTAATATTATTATGCTAATATAACACTCTATTACATGGTATTTTTCCCACCTAACATCACTGAGTCCTCTGAAGCATAGCAGTGATGTTGAGTAGGCGATGTTAAATAATACTGTAGAAGTACAGTAGTCACCTAACCCTAATTAGCACATCATTTTAATGCACAGATGGGCTAGTTAGCTTGGAGTATGAATTTAACATTCCATGTGAATTATGTAATTTGGCTTGCCAAACAGAGTTTTCATTTTTGACAGTTTGTCATATACTTCCAATAGTAGTATATAAGCTATTCTCTTTACGAGATCTAGTTAGATGCTATGAAAAGTGTCAAATGCAGCAGCTCTGCAATTTTGCAAACAGCTGTGTTCTCATTTTGGTTAACATGTCACCAAAATGTTGAGATGCAGCTAGCAGGAAGCTCTGCAACATGTTTACAAATCCAGAACATATTTTATATAGTGGCAAAGTGATGAATCAGCTCAATTTCTAATAAACTTAAACCTAATATTCTTGACTAAATAATCCTGTCTGCTTCATCTGTGCAGCTGATACTACTTGTTTTACAATCATACTGCTTTTAGAAAAATATGTACAACTGCCATCAAGTGATTATCAGTTTAGAGTAAGTTTAATTTAAATAAAAATTCCCACATGATTTTGGTATGAAAATGTTTGCAAGACTGTCTCCCAAGGACAACAGCTGTCTTAAGTTGGAAGATGAAATATGGTGCAGTTATGTCTAAAATACACACTAGAAAGTGTAGTTTTTTACCATTTTATATGAATTGTTACCAAAAAATGCATTACCATTTTAAAGTCATTTTTAAGTATCCCTAGACAAAATAAGTATTGAGGCATTAACAGGTACCGTAAATGCTCACTCAACAGTATAACCTAGTGATACAGTATAAGGATGATTTAGAAATAGTATCACATAGTAAACTAATCAGAAAGTTTACTAATAATACTAATATTATTGATGAATTAATAATTATTAATACATTTATTTTCTGTGTGTAAACTTTTCCTGTTGGTACACATATTCCTGAATTCCTTTCATGGATGTGGTTAGCAGCAGACCAACCTGACCTCAGCCCAAAACATTCTCTGAATAGCCCTGAATGAGGTCACTGGTTATTAAAGGCTGCATGCTCTCCTTATTCTTTTCAAAATTATATTCTATATGGGACCTATTCCTTGACCTTTTTTGTAATGAAATAGAACTGTCTGGCTCTAAATTACTAAAGTTGTTTGACCTGTTATTGTATCTCATCTCTCAAAACATTTATTTTGGTAAACATTTAGGTTGTGCCATACCCTCACATGTCCTGCTAAATGTATAATTTTGTCTGTTTAAAAAAAAAAAAAACATATTTCTTTTTTGCAATTTACACACGAATTTTAACATCAAAGCTCTGTTCATTAATCACATCATATGAATATTATCGGAAATGCTGACAAGTTCCCAGAACTCCTACACTGAGCTCACCTAGTATGTGTTTCTCTCGGCGTTTACAGCTCCGACACGCACAAGTCAGCAGCACGATCACTAGCAACAGTACAAGACCTCCTCCTCCTGCTAAGATGGCAATCATGATCCACCGATCAAAGCCAAAAAGTGTATCTTTACCTCCACTCTTGGGTTCTGGTGGACCTGCAACAAATGACATAATATAGAAAAAATGGATAAAAGAGCAATGAATCAATCAAACCAGTCCTAAAAACAAGTAATGAATTAATACACACACACACACACACACATACACACACACATACACACACACACACGTATGTATAAGGTAAATCATAGCCCCACATTATATCAAGTGTAATAATTTAATGACCGCATACTCAGTGATTTAAACAGAAACCTGTAATATGAACACCAAGAGAATAATAAAACGTCTTACTGTATTTGTTGAAAAGCACATGAAATCAAAATACTTACATGCAACTTCATCACTGTCAGCCTTGTGTACTGGATTGTTCCATTCGCATTTAAACTTCTCCTCTGTTAAACCTGGGCTGATGTAGCTTGGTTCGCCTTCTTTAATAAATTTCTGTGATTTGTACCACTTTATTTTTATGTTTTTATCTTTTTGAGGCTTTTCACATGCAACCACAATTTCTCTCTCTTTGCATGTGATATTCACTTTTGGCTTCGGAAACTTTTCTGGTAAAGACAGAATTGTGGTTATATTCTAAACCACTCAAACATCAACAGATTTAGCAAGGCATCAAAACAGTTTTGCTATGACAAAAAATTATGTCCAAGTTGTCTAAAACTGAAACTGTTTAAATACATCTGTGTAACGCAGTAAAAGAGCATTCATTAATTGCTTACCATAAACACAGACTGTTTTTACGTGAGTTCCTTTGGATTCGCCCTTCTCATCGTAAACTTGAACAACATATGTACCAGAATTGCTCAGCTTTGCATTTTGAATGTCAAGGGATCCATTCGGATTCAGCTTAAAATCTTTTTGTGCTTGTTTGTTTTTTTTAATAACAGGCTTTTTATCATGTATCCATGTGATTTCAAATGTGGTGTCTTTCGAATCAACTGCTGATGGAATTGTGACAGAGTCTCCTACTGCAATGTTGAAATCACAGTTACTGCAGTCTGGAGAGAAATGTTGTATACACACACACGCACACACACAGACAGAGAGAGAGAGAGAGAGAGAGAGAGAGAGAGAGAGAGAGAGAGAGAGAAAATATTTAGAATTTATTTTAGCCGTTTATTTTACTAAAGATAACAATGGCTGAGCACAGCAGAAATGCAGGTGTATTCAAGAATGAAAATCTGCGGTACTGGATGGAGCCACGATGCACTGCACCACAAATTGTACAATGTAAAAAACCCAGGTTTACTAAAAATTAAAGGCAATCTGTAATTAACTGAACTTTTGGGTAATGGTGAACTTATAACAGTTAAATCCAAAAAAGCTTGAGATAAATCCATAAATCCAACTAACTGTCCTAAAAATAAACAAAAGTCTTGGCTTTTCACTGTTTATAGTTCAGCAGCCCTTGCAAAATCACATTTCTTCTCATTAAGAACTAGTATTGTTTGGATTTTAAGCATTTTCTGTTAGTGAGAAGTTAACCAAAATGTATCTAGGAAAGTAGTATGGAAGAAATAAACAAAGATTCTAAATATAATATAAATAAAAAAGATTATTTATTAGTAAATTATTTTTATTTATTCAATTTGTTTAGACAAAAAATTTAAATGTTTTAAATGAATGAGGGGAAAAGAGCCAATCATAATAAAGTTGTAATATATTAACACAAATAATATCTATATCTGTAGACACATCACACGACAGAAACTCTGGAAAAATCCCAGAAGAATACGACTTACATGTAAAAGTGAAAATACTCATTCCGCAGAAGAAAATAAGGGTGATACCACTTTTGAAGTCCATTGTTCTTCTGAAGCGTTTCACAGACAAATGAAAAAAACGGATTCAGTTTCCTGTTTTTGAAGTGGAGGATGTGTTACAGCAAAGAGCAAAGAGCAGAACTGCATTTCTCCTAAAATCAGGTGTTCTAAAGCTCTCTGCTGCCTCCACTGAAAGGTGGCAGGTACACAGCTGGCATGTCTCTTCCAACAAACCTGGCACAGGAGATGAGACTGCAGGTGTTCTTAAGCTGTTCTCTTATATTGTGCTGATTTTCATTTAATATGATATCCAAGCTATTTAACAATAAGCAGTATTGTACAGTAAAACACAAGTGAGAATACTTGGAAAGAAATCCATTAATAAGAGATATTTTTACTTTCCAAACACTGACTTCCCGCAAGCCCTCCAGTAAATTACACAACAGACACAGCAGCCGCCTTATTGTAAAACTGCACACTTTATTTTTAAACTGCACAGATATGCAAATAAGCCACACCTAAATGAAAATCAAGACATCTGTATGTAAAAGCAGTTAATGGGAAGACCGCTACAGTTGTTCTGCTACTACACACAAACTTGGTAAACATTCTTCAATACTGCTAAGCTTTTAACTAGTCGAGTTAGTGCTACTTAAACAAAAGCAGAGTAAAATTCAGTATCAAACTCAATACATGCATCCAAATAAAGCTGGGAGATGTCGTAGAACTGTGTCTGCCATTAAAGTTTCTGTTTAAAAGACCACACTTACACAAGACCACAAGCGAGTGGAGAAGCACATAAACACACGTTTTAGCTTCCATCCGCCCCAAAAGCTCAAACTAACATGGCGTACAGTTGTATAACAGGCTTTGAATAGTACACAGTGCTGCCACTAGGTGCCTGTATTGACCAGTACTTGGGACAGAATATGCAACATATCAAACGATATAAGGATGCTGAGTCCACAGATCCAAAAGGACCGCCTCAACAATAGATTATAAATAAGGTTTCTGTTTACCCTTTCAAACAAATGTAACCTCTGTCTTCCTAACTCTTTGGTCCTCACTGAGATGAGTTTTGTTGATGGGTCCATTTCTCTTAACCTGGCGACTTTAAGTAGTTCTCGTAGATTCAGTCTTGACATCCACCATTTATCTCAATGTAGGCCAGTGGTGGCAGCTGGTGGCCTAAATGGTTAGGGAGCTGCTCCTGCAATCAGAAGGTAATGGGTTTGAATCCCAGGACTGCTAGTGGCACCTCTTGAACTAGGTACTGTCCCCACACACTGCTCCTCCGACACTGTGTTCCTGGCTGCCTATTGCTTCGCTTTGTGACTGGGTTAAATACAGAGCACAATTTTGTGCTGTGATCATGTATGACAAATGGAGACTTTTATTTACAAACTTTCTTCCATGGCCAAGTACCGTACACGTCGCCACGCTCCGCTCAATAGGTCAAAACTTTGAAACTAGCTAGGTGGCACTGATTGTGTGCTGAGGTTTTAAGTAAACAGCATATCGGGGTGAGAGTCACAGGATCTGTGGAAACTGTTGTTAGTGGCTTTTAATGTGTTTTGCCCTCTCTCTTGGTCTCTGCTTGACTTCCCTGTATTTTCTTTATATGACCAAGGGCCAATACTTCTAGGCCTATATATGTGAAAGGAGGTTGTGTGTGTAATCTGTCCTCAGTTCAGTCATGATTTGTTCTTCTTGTTTGGATTTTGGTGCTCTTTCCCCCAAAATCCAGCAGCTCTACCAGCTCCCTCAGTAAAATGTCTTGCCTGTGCTACATCTTCCCATGAAAGTGCCTGATTGGAAGCTGGGTCACACTTTATGCACTTTAGAATGCACTTTATCTAAGGTCAGCTGTGCAGGTCAGCCAGCCTCCAACTCTAAGAAGCCCACTTGGGTCAATAAAAGGGCTCGGCTTGCTAAGTGTGCTAGATTTATTGACAGGCTCACCTCATGTGCCTTTGTCTGAAATCATCTGCGCAGACCTCTGTCTGAGCCGTGTGAATCATGGTGGTTTTTGGTCTGGTTAAACCATGACTGATGCTGTGTGCTCTGTTTTTGAAGGCAATGTGCTTCAGCCTAGCAACAGCAAGAGAATCGCTCAAATCACTTTTACCATCCAGATAATGCTGCTGAAACCACAAAAAACGAAGAAAATAAAATACTCTTATTTGCTCGGTCTCCACCATTATTTCACATGGTTCAAATGTGAAATGGCTGGGTAGTTACCCTGACCAGACTATTGTATTTGTCTCTTCACTGGAGAATTAATTCAGCATAAAACTCTGGAATCATGTACCTTCTGCAGCGAGTGCCAGTTCATCGTCCTTAGCTTACTGTGTATTTTTTTTGAAGAGAGGGCATTTCTGTTGTTCTGTTGTTTATTGTTTATTGTATCTTTTAATCACTGTTGTTGTTTTCATAGTGTTGTACTTGAGAGACACCATCTACCGGAATCAAATTCCTTGTATGTGTTCGCTCACATACTTGGCCAATAA